>JAANSQ010000184.1:0-34266 GCA_036850885.1 Lepidocyrtinus dapeste
GGCTCTTTGGAGATATAGCCAGTGGCCGAAACCCTTATAGCTACATAATATACCTCTTTAGTACTTCTTATGATTTAACACATTATAACCAAAACTTGCACACCAACTCCAAAAGGAGATTCTGAGTTTTACAGAAAACAATTTTGTGGTGTTTTACATTTCACAAAGAGCAATAAGAGGTTTCTAAATATTTCAGATCTGGAAGTCGACTCAACTCTAATAAAGACCACAGATTATTTATTATTGGTAGTTTTTCAAAAATCGTTTGTGGTTACTTCATGTACCATAATAAAATTTAATAAGGCTTACCTAATCGGAACCGTATTTATTTAACTCATAAACCATCTAAACTTGTGGTTTACATATTATTTTAAAAAGTATTAATATTACTTACCAATTTCGCAGTAATATTTTGAACACGAATCTGCCCTTCGATTACGAAATGTAAGACGAGAGTGATAGTTTAGTTGTTTAGTAGGTAGTAGGTGGCTTGTTGGCTGGAAAAAGGAGGAAACAACAGTAGGTAAATGAAAGTGCAGTAAATGATATAGAATAGAATACCGTATACGTTTCTATTATTTCATTTAATACGAATATTTCTACGTTGCGCATAAGCAAGCTGGGACAATTGCTCACCACAAAGCCGAGAGCTGACTTGCATTCATGGTGGAAAGTGGAAATGTACCTTTGCCTTTGCCCGAAAATGGAAAATAGCTGTTCATGCATAAGGCATTCATTTCAAGAGAGTAGATTTAAACTCTTTTTTACTCTTCATTCCTACTCTACTCATCTTTCTACACTATTGCTGCCATTAATTAGACTCTGTCAGCATATAATAATATGGGGTTTGGACTTTGCATGCAACTTGTTATAACTTATGATGAACCTTAGTATTACTCTCCCTGTTGACCACTCTTACGGAACAAGGTAAAAAGATTAACCTAACACTTTGGTAGATTCAGGGTTTAAAGCTATTGTATAAGCTGTTTGTTTGAGTTTCAATCTGAAAATAACACTTCCTGTTCAGATGAGGAGCATGCAATAACAGCAGAGACAGTAGAGTACTCTATGCATTTATGGAGTTTCTAGGAACTAGAGAGACCGATATTACATATTAGCATTGTGTTATAGTATTTAGTATGAGTGTATCTAGTATTGCGACTGAAAATTCCTTTGGAGCAAAAAGTTACGAAGAATTGATGTGTCTACACATTATGCCTAAATTCCTTACAAAGTACTACTCTTATACGTTTTCAAAGTACCAAATATTATTGTGGATCAAAAATTCCATCTCAAGGTCAATGTTAAGTATATATGAGCGAAGAATATTATTTGGCAAATTACTAATGAGGAATATGCACTGGGTGTGTGCATTAAAATTAATATTGTTCCATCAAAGTCAAGCAAAGATTTATTTGGCAACTGATCTGAAAGGAGTATGAAAGAAAAATAAACTGATTTTTAATGAGAGCGTTGCTCATGAAGGGAATGGATTAATCGGAAGGGTTCAAGCTACTCTTAAGTTAAATATTATTTAATAACTCAACTTGAACTATTTATTATACCAGCAAAAAAATAATTAGAGTATTATCATGATGCGTCTGTTGTGCATGTTTTTGTTGTCTTTGTTCACGGACTAGGCCTGAGATTTGGTCATAGAGCTACGCTGTAGCTGTAAACCCGGGAAAGGAGATTTGCATTTGCACACAACCACAGCAGCATACAAAAAACAATAACAATAAGCATATCAACAATAATAAACAATCAACACCAATTCCCGGTCGGGCGACGTTAGAATGAAAGCACTTGTTTTTGCGCTTTCAAAAAATATCTGCTTGGGTTTGCGACTGCGACCGATCTGCTCAGTTCGGAATCTAGATTTTCAACTTCAAAATAAGAGATTTGAAAGCAGAGAAAGTAAGTCTCCTCCAAAAGGACACATTGTAGAGACAGTGCCTGTTAAAATTTCATGCGAAGAAGGGAAAACGTACAGTTGGTGCTCCTGTGGTCTTAGTAAAAAGCAGCCGTTTTGTGATGGTTCACACAAACAATCTTCATTGGGATTGAAGTCAGTTAAATTCACGGCACCCCAGACAAAGGAATATTTCTTCTGTAATTGCAAGCAAACTAATAACCACCATTTTGTGACGGTACACATAAAAAATTGAAAAGCTAATTATTGACCATTTCACTCAGTCGGTGCTAAAGTTATTAAAAGGGTTAATGTATTAAATGTAATGTTATATTAAAAGTTGTGATGTGAAAGCACCAGAGTTTCTTATAAACATATATCTTCATTCACATTTCCTAAGAGAAAGTAAACAAGTAAAGTAGAGCTAAAAATGGGAAGGAGGTCAGATTCTTCAGATTCTGATTATGGTAAGAGGGGTAGAAAACGGCGAAGCACATCTCGAACCCGCCACGATCGCGATGACCGGTCATCGTCTTCTAGAAGTTCAAAGAAAAGGTCTCGTAGGAGGTCTACATCTGGATCTCGGAAACGCTCGAGTTCAATTGAATCCAGCTCTAGTAGATCGTACGGCGGCAGTTCCCATTCCAAGTTTAAACCTAGTCGGTATGGCAGATGTTTATTTAATTACAATATAACCCTAAAACCCAAATTAATCCACTAACTTTCCTTTAACTCATCTCCCAACGTACTTTATTTTATTTTATATATTCCAGATCAGATAGTAAATCATACTCATCATCAAGTAGAACTTCAAAACGCCACACATCAAGGCGAAGTCGCAGCCGAGATCGAGAAAGTAGGAGAGGGGATCGCGACGATCGATCAAAAAGAGAAAGAAGACGTAGGGTTAGCCGTTCTTCTTCTTCGTCATCAAGTAGCTCTTCCTCTGGTTCGGGACCCTCATCAGATAATTCTAAAAGATCAAGAGTAGGGGCAAAATCTAAAGTCGTTGTTCAAACGGAAGGTTCTAAATCCAACAGTGCTGCCGCATCTTTATTGGCACGTATAGAAGGTAGTATTGCTGCAGCTTCATGTTCTAGTTATGGCTCAAATGCTTTACAAAATTTTCACATTTGCAGAAAAATTAGATATCGCTGGCCAAATAAATCGTCAACAGGCAATAGAAGATATTGAAAGTGAAGGATTCGCACCAAAGTCATTTACCTCAAGTAAACAACCCAAGCTTGAAGATATTCCAATGCCTTCACTGGAACTGAAACCGATAAATCTTTCAAGCTTGAAAAATGAAGTGCTTTGTCATCCAAACGTAAGGGAAACAAGAATAGTTTAATTATTGAGTTCGGATTATCTATCGGTCACGTCTTATATTTAAAACCTTCATTATTTTATTTTTTGTAGCTCATAGTAAGCCAACGTGAAAGAGATGAACAATGGGTAAGGAGACTTTTCACTCTGAGACAAAAAATGTTTGGTCCTGGGTCAGAAGCTGAGCGTATTCACTCGTTTTAAAATTAGAATGAAAAACGAATTCACTCAAGAAAATTGAAAATAAAGGTTAGCATTTCTTTTGCCTTTATTTGTTCAAAGGTCGAACACTTAATATTTAATCGTTTCTTTATTTCTGGATTGTAGTTTGTAAAACAGAAATTATAAAAATCTTAAATAAACATAAATCACAAATCATTTCAAACAGTGCAAACTCCTAAATACCTAAAACTAAAGTCTTTGGAAATGAATTAATTCGCTTGTACATCGTAAGTGAAAATAGGAATGTCTTTAAGTTTGAATGTATTTTTTTTATCAAAATGGTATGCTATATACTTCTAAACTGTTCATACTAATTATGTTTACCTTCATCTCGAGACCATGCTAATGATTAGCCACACTTGTGTATTATTCTAAAAAATGTTTCACACACAAATATAACTATGAGTTAAGAGTGGAACCACTTTTATACAGATTTCTCATTTTCGTTTAGTCAAATGAATTAGATTTGGAGAGTAAAAAAGCTTTTTTCCCCCTACATTTATGATTTACAATTACAATATATGTCTATTACTCCCCATAATCTAACTAAACGGTAACATTGAATTAAATTCTGGAATTAAGCGTAAAACCAAATCAAAGGGAAATGATAGAAATTGTTCGGTCGGATGTAGATTGAACTTTAGGCTTGAACGGATCTTAACGTGTAATTTGAAAATATGTAAATACTTTTTCAGTTTTCTAGAAGTTATCTTCGCTAATTTATCTACGTTATACATTAGATGGAATGAATCATTTCCTCGATCACCACAACGTAATAGTTAAATAGTAAGGTGTTAAAAGAATCCTCAAAAATCAAATTCATTAAGTTAAAACAGGTTAAGGATTGATTAAATTAAATGATCGTATCAGTATTTGAAGGCACTATTTTTTGCCAGCTCTATCATTAAATTCCGTATGGTTTCCCCGTCAAGATCTTGAAAACTGTCTGATTGCACAACTGCTGTTAAATGATGCAGCATGTATTGAAAACTGAATTCCTCAAGTTCCTGCACAACATTAAAAGCTTACAATCAGTATACATACTTTGAATATGATGGAGTCAATTTGAAGACTAGCAAATTTTTAGTAAGTAAAAGCATACAAATCTCAAACCTTGGCATTGTAACTAATCGCTGAAGCATATAGTCTGGCTGCATTTTCAATAGTAATGGATTGCTTGATCAAAGTTTCACATTCGTTACGAAGTCGGCTTTCGCAGTAATAATTGGCTAGTTTTAACAAATCTGTTTAAAAAGTTATCATAGTTAATTAAAATTCTTTAGCGATAGAGTTTGTCAAAGTTTGTCTTATTTTTTTGCTGTTTTTTTTACCAACGGCATCGGTAGTATCAGCCAAATCTATACAGTCAGTGTAGAGGTAATGTAAGAATGCTCGAAAAACTACGTAGCGTACATCCGAGTCGATGTTGACCACACTGGTAAGAAAAATACGGTCATGTACTATACTAAAAATTTAGGATGCAGTTTTAGCATTTACATAAAAAATAAGTAGTTTATTCCATTTCAAAATTATGATACAACTTTGTTCTACTTACTCTCCTTGGTTTTCTTCCCATTTGCCCGTGAACATGCATCTGAAGTGATCAGATCGAATTCGAAGTATTGCCTTATGTGCATGTACAGTCTTTCCTTCCACGTTAAATTGAATGTCACTTGTTTTCTAGAGCAGGTTATTAGGATTGGAAGAAACGGGCAAGTAGTAATTTGATCTAAAATTTTATGGATTTTGTTTAAAGAAAAGCAGCACTTACCGGGTCATCGAAAGCTAACTTTAATGCGTCAACAATACTTAAATCATTGTACTGCTTTGCTTCGATCGGTTTATAGGTTACTGCTGGGGTTGAGTAGCAGGCAAACACGTCGTGTAGACTCTTGAATAGCGTCTCCACCGGGGAAACTATGGCTTGTCCTTGGATTTAAAGAATTACAGTTTGACTTGGATTATAATTTTTGCTGAATATAGTTTAGGGAGAAAATTATCAATTTAGTTTATTAAATTACCCACCTCGACATTGTCCCCACATGTAAATTTTTAAATGCGTTTCAACGGCTGAGATATGCCCGTAATGTACTGCTGCGATATCAACTATCCTACCCAAATCAGCAGCGACTCTACCTGGAGAAGTAAGGTTGGATTTGTGACCTGCACCTAATTGTCCATAACTGTTTGCTCCCCAACTGTAAAGTGCACCTTCATCGGAGAGAGCTAAAGTATGAGCAGTGCCACAAGCAACTTTGGTAATAAAAACTCCAAAAAGCATAATTTTTGTAGGATTATATTGGTTGACTGTGTTCCCAATTCCCAACTGTCCATTTCCTAAAAACAGGTTAGATTGGAATATAAAAACGGAAACTGGAATTCGAATTTTACCAAAAAATAATATTTTTGAATACCATTGTAGCCCCAGGCATACACATCTCCAGAATCTGAAATAGCAAAAGAAGACGTTTGTCCACAAGCAATCGAGACAATTTTAGTACTTCCAATCACTGCCGAAACACGCCTTGGAGTTGGTTGGTTGGCAGTACTGCCGCATCCAACTTGCCCGGAATTATTTTGGCCAAAGGCATACACCTGACCAAAAAGGGGTTTTATTACTGATGCTTACTAAAATTTTAAGCTTAATTAACTTCTACTTAAAATAACTACCTCTCCATCACTTGTAAGTGCTAGCGTATGATGTGATCCGCATGCGATTTCGATGACTTTCTTTCCATTTAATCCACCTCCTACCGGAGCAGGAACGTGCGTTTGGCAACTTGTTCCCAAACCTAGCTACTTTTCAATAAAGTTTTGTTTTATACATGTTATCTGGCACATAAGTTGGGTGAAATCTTTTAAAAATTTACCTGACAAAATCCATTATGACCGAAAGCTGCAAGAACCAAAATTCATCATTAGTCTCATGATAGAAAGTAACATGGTCATAATCGACATTGCTTTTACCGTAGACGTTCCCTTCATGTGTGTATGCAATGACATGTGGGCCAGCCCCATAGCTAAATCCTGCAAAGTAAATTCATGAATTTACATGTATGCTCGAGGTGAAAGTTACACCCAACTTTCTCTTTTTTCATACATTTAATGTTGACTATACCTTTTATGCCTTTTTGGCACAGAGCTTCAACTTTCATTGGTGTCAAGCTTGAACTTAAGTTTTCTACTCCAAGACACCCGGCACTGTTAGATCCTAGGCTGAATACGTCATCATTCTTTGTGACTATTATAGCTTCATGCCCAAGATTTCCTGAACACATAGAGCAGTAGTTTGAGTTATCCTAAATTACCCTACAAGCTCCAAACCTGCCTTGATATATTTTTCTAGCAATAAGTTCAAATTTTACTTTGGCTTACCAAAAACACAAGCTATTTTAATGTTTGCGATAAAGTCTTGATCCAGTAGTCCAAACACGGTCCAATTTTTTAATTCCATGTTTGAATTCAGCTCGTTTTTTAGAAGCGTAAAATTTTCTCAATTTTTGAATTCAGACATTGTCAATTAAACAATATGTTAGTAGACAATTCACAAGTTGCAACTTCTATTACTCGTCTAGTTAAAAAACAGCTTAGTATGAGCAATAAATCCTCGGAAATTTTTCGATCAAATGCACACTATCGGTCGTTAGGAACTTGCTCAACTCTTTATTTCCGGACAAACATATCAACCTAAGTATTTGAAGTTTGGAATGGTCTTGTTATTCATATGGAGTGATTTTGAAGAAGGAAATGTGGCATTTTCACTAGATGATTGACTTACATAACAACAGTCTAGTAAAAATATTGAACATGGTTGGTTTTATAGGAACAAAGAAAGAAAACCTAACAAATCAAGGAAATCAAATGGTGCAAATCTGCTAAAGATTATTTCACTATGTATGTTTAATTTGTTAGTAAGCTATACTAATTTTTACAGACTGATTAGTATTAAGTATGAACTGTCACAACATTGCACACACACCTGACTTTGATACGAAAACATATGTATACAATGGAAAAACTTCGTTTCCAGAGCTAAATATAAAATGTGCACACAAACCAATTCCCTGAACCTAGAGAATCAAATTCAGCTTGCTAAACCAAAATATTACTTTGCATTTCTTTGTCACGCAGACCTGAACAAAAAGCAAACAGACAAGCCTCAGTTATGGAAAAGTGAAGGGTGAATTAGCCAGCATTGTTAATCGTAGCAGTGGATATTATTCTTTGTCTTTTTATTGTCAAGTAGGGTTACTGAAAAATACTCTAGGGGTTTTTGTATTTTTGATCGTTCATGAGATGTAGTTTGAATTAAACATGCATCGCTGGCAAATGTTGAAAAATCATGATGTGGATTGAGAGTATTTTTTCAATATATTTATCTAAATAATAGCACAGAGATATCACACAAATATTGCCTCATTTGAAAATGTGTAATCTTTGCATGACCATCATCTTGCTATGATGCAAACAAATCAAAATGCAAACAATTATGTTAAAATTAATGATTTGATTGAATATTAATGCTGAAGATCATATGTAATTGTCTTGCCTCTTCAATGCAACATTTAAGCATTCATTTATGAAAAAACAATACATTTCTCAATATGGAAATCCGAATCAATCTCAATTAGGAAATATTGAGTATCTTATGAAAAATTGCGAAATAAATCCAAGATATAACCTTCATATCCTAACAAACCCTCAAGATAAGTATTATACTAACAGCAGTATTATTTCCTAAACTAACTAGTTCGTTTTTGTTAAATTTTATGTTCATTAAGCAATATAAGACCGAGTGCATAAAATAGTTATGACCGTCTTTAATCATTCGATAAACCACCAAAATTTGTTTTGTCATTTTCTGAAGTCATTTATATTTTTGGTTCTGACCGCAGAAATAGTGGTACAAATAATATACTTTTCTTTTTAGTAAGTCATATTTAATTATATTATGCTATATAATGTGTTAATGCGCAGTTTGGAAGAATAAGAGCAGACTCTAACTGGATTCTTCCGTGCCATGTGTCCCGAATGGCTTGTGACAGTTCCTGCGGCGTTCCATCCTTGCCGTTATATTGGTCATGTCATGAAAACTCAGGTTATTGCCTTTGTCCAGCAAAGGTTACCCCAGGGAAAAATTGCCGTCCTCCTAGAACTCCAACTGAACTGAGCGCATGCGATCCAATAAAATGCAGGAATTTCAGAAAGAGGAGACCGTACGATACCGAAGATGGCAATAAGTTATTAATTTCTCGCGGCAAAATTCCCACAGCATTGGTTTGTGAACAGTTGGAAGGTGCAAATATGTTATTTTGCGCTTGTTTCATGATAGGCCAAAGAAGCAAATTTCGTGGGACACGTCCTCCAAAACGAACACGAAATCCCGTAAACAGCAGAATTGATTTTGATTCTTATATTTAACGATACCATTTAATGCTTAACCATTAACCTTTGTTAATAAAGTAAATGCCTTCAAGATTCATTGTTGAATTATTAATTTATATTTTTTCGCCTACCAAAAATTCAGTGAAGTGATGTGTTAAAATAAATGTTTTGAGTTTGTCTACTCATACCCATTGCCGAATTCCTAATTTAAAGAATTTCTCAACAACTTATGAACACTTCTTGAGTACATATTCATCTTACCAGAAGAGGGTTTTGCATGAATAATTTTGCAGTTCTTTACCTCGCCTTTAACAATAGCTAACAGTAATAACTCCCATCCGCTCAAAAAAAAGCTTCATGCAACTATGTCAAGCATTTATATTTTTTCTTTCCGTTTTACGCGGCACTCCACCTACATGTCCATATCATCTCGCTACAATGAATTACTCACGTTATTTTCAATAAAACTAATAGATTAATAGAAGAATATAATTTATCGCACCAATTAATCTAGCCTACTCGTAAAAATGTAGAAAGTTTAATTTGTGATCGTGAGTGCAGACTAAATACAAATCCTGTGCTTAAGTACTTATACAACCTAGACAAATTCTTTGAACTTTAATGGATAATACGTAGGCATCATAAGACATGTACATACGACGAAGATAGCACATAGCTTTAAATTTAAGCTTGAATGAGATCAAAGAATTCATTTAGCCAAAAAAATGTATTCAAAGAGCTAACTATGTTCGTGCATGCGACGCTCTTTAATGGAATTTTTACTCTAGTCACAGCATGTTATGCATGCACCTGATGGAACAAAGGCTTGCTGGCATATAAGTTCTTGTAGTTAAAAAGATTTTGTAGACCCATGACAAGTCTACTATTTCACAGCATCAAACCACATCCTCTTGTTAAGATTCCTAAACACCATTATGAGATAATAGAATAAAAGCGTATTATACGCATTTGGGCACAGCTTACGGGACCACTTGTCTCCTCTACATAGGTATGACTTTTAGGTCTAAACTGTGATATGATACGCTGAGGATGTTTTTTCCTGATATGATATATCTGAAGCAGCTGCACTTGAAATTTTTTAAAAAGTAGTGCATAGTGTAAAGGACAGTATTAACTGTAGTGTTTTGCTGTTTTAATTTCGAGCCTACGTTTTGCAGATAAAAAATTTTTAAAGGCTGTTCTTTCTGAATGCAAAAGTGAGTTTTAAGTTCACGTTTTTGCATAATATATTCTACACTGGAGAACGTTTCACAACTCTATCGGAGAAACCATTGCGATCGGAGAAAGCATAGGAAGACCAATAGTTTCCTAAAATAGAATACATTTTGCATGAGTACACTGCTCAACGAGATACAGACAGAAATGCAACTAGATTTATGAAGTGTGCTTTCCAAGTTCTGATCGAGTGAAAGCAAAGAAGAATGGAATATGATTCGATTGATCGTAGCCGTAGGAGTGCTTGTGCAGTGCAGAGAAGAAGCCCTTCAATGTCACTCTCTGCTGCAGTAGTCCTTTGCTCCGTGCCACATGAGTCCTTCCTCTTGTGATGTGAGAGTGGGCTAATGTGCGAAAATGATTTTGCACTGGGTTTTATCCTTGTTTGGATAAGAACACAGGGTTATCGAATCCCTAGTGAAAGTGAGAATACTCGTCACATTAAAAATGTGAGCGGAACCATAATGACTTGACCTTGTTTTATTTTATTAGTATTTAAATTACCATAAGTGCCAAAATATAAAAGTCCCTGCTGAGGATACAATCAGTTTTTCATAACTAATTAAACAACAGCTCATCAAATCTCCGTTGCCATTCCAGGAAGCTAACAAAAACTTCATAGAGTAAGTCCTTACTCATTTTATGGTATTCATACTTGATTCATTCCAGAATTAATTTATTGGTATTCAATGTAGTAGCTTATACATGCACTAAATAAAGCTATGTAATTTTTCACGTAGGTAGTGTTCCTCTGCCGACTAATTACCAAATGAAATTGAACAAAATCAGCAAGTTTTTTTTGAAAGTGGCTTTACTGGAAGAGAAAGCAATAATTACACGTTTGCCTTTGATTTGAAACTTGAAGCACCTTGGAGGTTCAAGTGCACACTTTAAAGCAATATATCCTGGTCCAAAATACTGAACTACATTGCTGCCAGTGAAGGAACTTTTACATTTGAATTCGTCACTAATGGACGTGTCAAGTCAAACGCAGGAGATTATGGGTTCGTCGTCCACAACTACGCCTACTACTACTGCCTCCAGCATGAGACCTTCACCTTCCTCCTCTTCCCTTTCCTTTCAGCTTTTTGACCATTATGATTTTATTGAATTGCTTGCTTTCTTTTATTTTGAAAAATTACGGGCATTTTTAACCTCTTTTGTTTTTAACCTTGGTTGTTTTATTTGTTTGGTTACTTACCTATTTATGATTTTAGTTAGCGGCGGAGTATTTTTGGTTGCTGTGCTTGTCCCTTATTTGGGTTATAAGTTGTATCAAAAGATTTGCAAGTGTTCCGAAAACGGATCCTGTTTTACAAGGCGGGGCGAAAATTCAGAAACTAGTGGATCCACTAGAGATATTTTCCGTAGCTTTTTTCAAGGACGACTTGTACCGAAGGTAGAACTTGATTTCCCCACTGGACTCCGAGCCGGTCAGACAGTCAACTTTCGAGTTGTGGTAGGATATTTAAATGTCAAATTGATAATAATAACATCTGAAATGACATTGAGGGTATTGTTTATAACGGCATTTATTCTCATGTTGGGCATAGTTTCCGTTCCGACGACATCGCAGGTTACAAGTTGTTCAGAATGAACCCGCTGACCTTCCATCTTTGCAAGAGTCCGTTTATCTACAGGGAGATTACAATTTGTCCAGTTTAAAAATTGAAATACTCAAGCAATCAAACTCTTTGACTCCGGTTCGAATCGAGCCGGTTACTGAGTTCCTTCCAAGAAATCCGCAAGATGCCAATTCTATGTGTGATATACTACTCGTCAGTTTCCACGTTCAGGAATCGGGATTTTATCAGATTAACGTATTATATGAAAATGAACACCTGACGGGGAGTCCATTCCCCGCCCCTTTTGACCCTGCTTCACTTAATGCAGAGAAGACTTTGTGTCAAAGAGAGGCTCCTGTTATTCTAACCGTCTCCGCAGAAGTAATGAACATATCGATTAGGCCACTCGATCGATTCGGAAATGAATGTAATTATGGGGATGTAGACCCTGATAAGTTTCACTTGAGAGTAGCTGAAGGGACCGAAGAAGATAATCTAAGCGTTGACACTGTGATATTTAACTTCACTCGTGAAATCAAGCGAAGATTCTGCTCAACTTCGGGAAATGTGGAGGAGCATTTAGAAGTGCTTTTGGAAATGGAATTGTTTCAGCCTGGAGTATTCTACGGGACGATTACGTACGATGGTGCAGTGATTCAAAATGGAAGCTTTGATATTCTCGTCTTGTCTCCTGATGAACATACCGTTCTCCGAGAGATTCTGAATAATAACCCAGTAACTCGATACCAGGAAGTAATCATTCACAGTCAATTATTTATGGGCCAAAATAAGTATTTGGATAATGTAATTTCACATTAATTTATCTTTTAGGCCAAGTTACATTCTATTGGGAGTGAGGTGCAAAAGAAATCTAGACAAGTTTATGTCTATGTGTCTGCAAAAATCATAGCGGTGAAGGAATATTACTTTGGATTTCTGCCATCAAGAGTAGCAACTTATCGCGTTTTGCCAGTTACCAAAGTTAGTCAGTGACAACTTTACATAATTATTAAGATCTTCAGAATACCGGCAGTCTATAACCATTTTGTATTTTGGTAAATAGCTCAAACTCGTCTCAAACAAGAAGGAAAAAGAACCAGAAAATACAAACTTATGCTTAATGTCGATAACCGACAGAACCCAACCAACATTGGTTTTAGAAATGGATGTAACCAGCTGTCGCATTTCAATGGCGCTGTTCGCTTTGTTTCTTAAGCAGAGATTAGGTGACGCAAAGATTTTAATGGTTTATACGACATAATATTTAGATAGACGAACAAATGTGATTTGAGGTTGTTTGTACATACATAGGTGGATCAGAGTCATTTCCAAACAAGCAAAAGTTTTTCTATGAAGAGTTGAAAGGTGGAAGGGATCCCAATTTCCGAACTACAACAGCTTGCATTTATATCCAGCGCAATAACCTGATCAATTCAGTGAGTCACTTTGCCCCAATTCGTGATTCTTGTTTTCCAAATGAACATAATATCCTTCATATATTTTTACAGGCCATAACTATTTAAACAATGATTTTTTTCTCGTGTAGACCTTATCAGAGACGAAGAACTATTCCGCTAAAGATTGGTGTAGAAACTTCAAGATAAAGTTTGTAGGAGAAGAAGGATCTGATGACGGTGGTCTAAGAAGAGAATGGCTTGATCAGATATGCATTCAAATGTTTGAAAACAATCCTGAGGGAATGTTTTGCTCATTAGGAAACTCCAGATTAGTTCATCCTAATCACTCACGAGATATAAACAAATGGACTCTTAAGCATTACGAACTGGCTGGAAAGATTGTTGGAAAGTGTTTATTTGAGACAGCTATTGGAGGATTTTACAAGCAAATGGTGAACGGGAGATTTACACGATCATTTCTCGCCCAACTCATTGGCTTCACTCCACAATACAAAGTAAATTCATAAACTTAAGTACTGACATTTCTATCCTTTCTATGTAAATGTCAAACTTGTTTTGAATTTTATTTTCTAGTATTTTGAGCAAGATGATCCCGAATTTTTCCTCGGCAAAGTTAAGTACTTGCTTGAAAATGATGTGACTGATATGGAACTTTCTTTCTCTGAGGAAGAATACAACTCATCTGGTCAACTTTTAAAGGTAATTAATGTGACTGTATAGACTAATCCACGTTTAAATTGATGAGGCATTTAATGGTGGAATTAACGCACACACTTTTCTTGCAAAGGTTGTCGACCTTATTCCAAATGGGAGAAAAGTTACCGTCACAAATGAGAACAAAGATAGTTACTTAAATCAACTTGCGCAGTACCGATTGCTCACCAGAGTGAAACGGGAAATTGAGTCGTTTTTGAAAGGGCTCAGTGAAATTGTTCCCGATGGACTCTTGTCGAATTTTGACGAGAACGAATTAGAGGTAGAGCGTCTTAATTTAATGCTAAGGAATCTAAATCCAAAATGTTGTTTTTTTATAATGTTTCCTCCAATTTTTAGATTCTTTTGTGCGGGAAGAGTGTATTCGACGTAAATGATCTCAAACTGAATCATGTGCAAACTGACGAGAATATCAACCGTAAACTCTTGTCCTGGTTCTGGACAGCGGTGACAAGTCTAACTGATGATGAAAGAGGACGGTTACTCCAGTTCGTAACTGGAAGCTCAATTTTACCTCACGGTGGCTTCAAAGAGCTCCAACCAACTTTTAGGATTACCGTGTATGATACCATTGGTAATTTGCCAATCTCACATACTTGCTTCAACGAAATTTGCCTCTCCGACCATAGGAGCTATGAACTGTTCGAGAAAAACTTTAGACTAGCAATAAGCGAAGGATGTACTGGGTTCGCAATGATGTAAACTCCAGGTGATAATCAAATGTTTCAGTTAGTGGTACTTAAACTGCTATTGCTGCAACAGAGTATAATATCAATAATCAATAATATACGAGATAAAAAAACAGGATACCTTTGAGCACAGATTTCACTTACTCTACATAAAGTGTAGTCCACTTTGTATAACTATTCAATCTCAAACTCAAAGTTTTTGTAGCAATAATGAAAAAAGTGAGATTTAACATTTTTGAATGTTTCATATTTTATCCATTCCATATATCTAGCTCGTTCTCTCGTTTCGATAAATATTTTCCTAAAACTATTGAATTCAATACATCCTAAACATTTTATCCTACTTTATCTAGATTACCAAACCTTTCGACATTATTAGTACTTATGTACGCAATTATTAAGAAAGACTTTTGTGATCTGGATTATTCACCAGTGCATAATACGCAATATTTATGTATGATGCACTGTTAAACTGTATTCTCAAGACTCCAAACGTACCTATCTAGCTCATTATTTAAGTCAAAGACAAAGACAATGTTGTGAAATATATCTCTACATTTAATTACCCGTAAACAAAGACTTCACTGTCTCAAAACGAAAAAAAAATTACTTATGAAAATTATTCGCAATCACGATTGAATTTATTGCACCTCGACGTTTTATTCGATTTACTTCGAATCATTAGATACTTTTAGCATTCTGCGTACATCGTCTTGGGACGAAAACGTGGGGGTGTTGTGTAATAAAGCATTTTTGCTTTCCACTAAGAAGTATACAAAAAGAAGAATAATAAAAAAATTAGTATGAGAGAAACAGTATTTATTAATTTGTCGTTTTTAATGCATAATCCATTTATTTTATTCATCATAATATCTCTTTCCGTCACAAAAGCGGATTTGAAAACTGAATCAATCTGATTGCTCACCAACTGACTTAAACTTTAAATACAGCGCCATAAGCATTCTTGTATTGCTTGCTGACATCACAAGTGTAATTTCACTTTGGATTTCATCGGATATCGTCACAAGATATCTTAACTTGTCGTCTGTTTCTGGTACGGCAATAATCTGTAAAAAGGTTGGGTCATTGAGTTTAATTTTTGGTTCGACTTATACATTCATGTTCGACTGACATGTAGTATTAGACTTGATTTGACCTTTGTGTTATCTCCTTGAATTGGGAAAATGACGGAGCGTGACAAAAGTACAGTCCATTCTACTTCCTTAATTATGATGTAGTGCAACGATACATTAACATACACTTCTTTCGTGATTGGAGTATACCCTGCCATCTCGGTAATTCCTTTAGGAGGCATGTACCACTCGATCAAGGTTTTTGGGTCAGTTTTCTCTAGACTTGAAATTGCGGCTGAAACTGTCGCTGTTTCTTCGAGAGCTTCGATTAACTTGGCCGTTTCAAGGATCTCCGCGCGTAGATGAACTACATCAGTAGGTTTTGATTCTTTCATTGTTGGCTCCAATTTTTCGTATTCTTCGCAAGTCAATGATACGATAGGGAAACATCCTTTTTTAAGAATTTGTCCATCGTAACATATTTGACCCTCGAAAATTCCATACGAATTAGGGGTAGAATTTGTTCTTAAGTTTAGGAGAACAGTAATATTATTCCCTATTTGATTGGCTCCAAATGGACTGCCTTCATAAGTGAAGCTTGCATCTAGACCTTCTTTCCATTTTCCTCCGATCAGTTCACACGTTTTGCCACATACTGTAGCATTACAGCATGGCTTTTCCTTTTATTAAAAATTAAAGTTGTGAATATGTAACTGTTTTTTATGACACATAAATACATATCCAGATTAAAATTATTTGTAAGTTGTAGTACTGCCGATGCATGAAAGTCAAATTTGTCAAGTCGAACTCCTTCAATTGAGCACGGGTAGCCGGTTCGGTCCCTTGGGTAGACTTCAATAGTTTGAGGCATTCCATCAGTTAAAAGAACTGGGAATGAGGGTAAGTTTACCTCACTGTCAAAAGCATTCATCATGTCTGGTGGGACGACAATAGCAAGGGGACTGCCTGGTATGACGAAACCGTTGTAACGAATATCCATTTTATAAGTCCCACTTTTCTCCGCGTTGAAAATCATTTTAATTCTTCCGTTATCTTCATCCGCATATGCTTTCATAGCAGGGATCCGTTCCTCGTTTAGAGTTACTTTGGCGGTCAACGCATTGAAAAATTTCTGTGTGAGGGCTTCTAGCCTAGAGTTCGAGACCGTAGGTAAAAACCCCTTCAAAAAAAGTTCACATAATAAGTCAAAGTTGAAGTCGCTTGAAAACGTTGTATGTTTTAGAAGGGATTAATCATATTCATTGATTTTTTCTCACGGATATCGTGTACACAATATTCTCGCCGACTTTTAACGGCGAAGTATTTTCCATTCTAATCCGACATCGTTCAGCAATTAAAAAGTCTTGAAAGAATGGTAAGTAAATCAGCCGATAAACAGCGTAGACGGACAAAATAATTAGAGACACTGTAAGAGTTAACGATTTATATTTAGAAAAAATCAAGGACATTTGTGAAAACAAAGAATTTAGATGAGTTGTGAAAGACCTTGAACTATTATATTGTCCCTTAGGTATTGATACCAGGTCTCCTGTAAGCCGTTAATATTGTCCGACGTTAGCTTATTGAAAGTTCCTTTAGCACTTTGAACAAAACCTTTTACGTCTTTGAATATGACGCTACTAAATTTTCTTACCTGGGGCCATAGCTCAGAAATATAATACTTTATTGTATCCAGTGCCATTTCCCAATCTTCGATCCATTCCCAATCCATCTTCTTACTGAGTTCGTAAAGAGTAGTGGAATGTTTGATATAATAAAATGCAAGCATGTACATAAATAGATGCAGAGTTCAATTAAAAATTCCGAAGAATTATATTTTGTCGTACCACTGAACAACTGTTTCTAGGGAAGCGATTGAATAATTTGTATTTCAAACTATTTGGTGGCTATGAAGAGCATGTCAAATGTCAATGCAGTGGTCCAACTATATTGATCTTTTTGCATAAATCTGCACATTTGAGATTGCAATTTATCTGTGACCTTCACATCATGAAAATAAAATAAATTCAATTAGCCATTTCTTTATACGGAGCTATACAATTCGTCAAAGATACACCTCACTCACCTCAGATTTTATTGTTTGATACTTATGTATACATTGTAAAAAATATGTAGTTCTGTGCTAATTGCATTTAAGAGTCAACTTGAAATAGAATTTATACAGTACTTTTGTAACACGGGTATCATGTTGCAGAATTAGGCACGCACACAGGTAACTGCAACATTTCTACTATACCTAACTGTAAGATTTAACTATTCTTTATTAACTAAAATAGCATTCTTTTAAGAGAAAGTATTGGTTGATTGTTACTCTACAACTGTGATTTTAATAACAGTTTGGGGTAAGGTACAATAAGCTTACTAATTTTAAGGATTAAATCATATATGCATATACATCTCTACCGGTAAAAATCATGAAAAAGTGTGAAACTGAAATTCAGTCAGCTTAAATATCCCTTTCATCAAATCTAACTCTTCCAGCAGTTGTCTTATTAAATAAATCAGGAGGAATTAGGGGATGCAGGTGGCCTGTCTCCAGTGTCATCATATGGGGCGTTTCGCGTCTCACGACTCCTTGGTTCAATCTTTTTGTCTGTTCAGCTCTTAAGAATTTCTCTTCTTCCAAAACTATATGCTCTATTCCAAATGATGAGATTACTACATTTATTACAGTGATAATGAAGATTTGAATGGTGATTAAGTTATTGAGGATGTCCGCGAGTCTCTGCGATTTTGGTTTATTGATGTTCAGAGAGCCAATGAAGAGGAAGCAAATGCCCACCGTTACCTGCGCAAATAGAGAACAATGAGCTAGGGCCTAACCAGTTTTTGGAGTAACTGTGCTACCACTAGATTTAGTGAAGGCTTAATTAGTTTCTCAAGGAGTATCAAGCTTAAATTAGATTCACACAAGTACAAACAGTCATTCTAAGTGCTACTTCTCCCAAAATTTATCTGTATTTATTTGTACCGTTTAGATATTGTACAACATTCTAAATTAAATTCACCAGGCAGAAACTCCCTTCCGTTGTCTTAAATTTTATAGCAACGACTTTGGACATCCATAAATATTACTATGAAATTGCAGCTAAAGAGCTTGTTGCAACAAAAGTTGGGTCGAATGCTGAAATTATAACATTCGTGACAACAACGATGAATGAAATTGTAACGTGCAGGTTATTGATAAAATGGGCAGAATCCAGGAAATCGGGAAGGTGCAGCCGGCAGTCGCGTAGCATATTCAGTGACAATGAAAGAATCCCCGATATTACCTGAGCAGAAAAATAATGTACAAAACACTCACTCCTCTCGATCGATGGATGCTCCAGTTAAAGTTGCGCAAACTAATAGCTCTCTTTTAATACATCCTAAATGGTACTTTGGAAAATAAACAACTGTCGAAACTAAGAATTATTAAAAACCATAGGCAGTGCAAACAAAAACTCAATTTCTTTACTGAATAGCTGTTCATTATTATTAGCAAAGTGCATGCAAGAAAATAATTTAGAAGCTACGTAATAAAATTTATTCAGTAAGCTTCAGTCCAATATGAAGTAGTTTTGGTTTTTGTATGAATTATTGCTTAAATGCACGAGAGTATTCGAATGCCTAGTATTGTTAGCATATAATTGGCTTTGTCATGTTGTAACGATGAGTTTTTATACCTGTAAAGTAATCGAGATGGAAATGAGCGTGACCATCAGAGTGTAAAATGGATGCCTTTCGTTCCCCACTTGTAGTACGTATTTTAGCTGGGATGCATTGGCGGTGAGCAAGGCAATGTCTAGCATGCCTGTAAAAATAGGATATTCAGTTTGTTAAAATATTATTAATTCTTTTTATTTATCAGTTGATGTTGTACTATCAACTTGATAGTCATTTCCGCCTCTAGTGTAGGCAGTTATTCATATAATATACGTTTCAAATGGGCGTACTCCATGAAACAAAATCCAAGCACTTGATTAAAAGATTTAGATATTCGTACCTTGAGCTATTGTCTTCTTTGTTGCATATCGATTTATGTTCATGTTTGCCTGCTGCCCTTTACCCTGAAACAAAGAAAACACAATATATGAGCGTAAAAAACAGTTTAACGTACAATATTGTTTAAAATCGTTGGTCTACAAATATGTATGCAAATGCTGATAAGTGAATAAGCCATGAGGCACAATTCGTTCAATTAAAAAAAATAACTGTAAATTCGGTACTGTAAATGACTTACAGCCTCGTCCTCCTTACTTTCTCCATTAGGCCTTCTGGAGACAAAGCTAAACAATGCAAATCTTCCCATTTTTTTAAAGCTTTTTACAAGACAGTTACTGTCCTTTTAATTATTTTTGCTAATGTAAATATTCAGAGCTGAACCTTATTGAGCTATAAGTTTAACTTATGGAGCGTATTTTTTAGAACTCAGAATTAGAATATTACATTCCATTTTCTGCTACGCGAATCATAAACCTACTGCCTTCAGATAAGATTAAAAATGTAAAAAAAGCTGAGCAATTAAACAAAAAGCTATGACGCAAGAGAAACCTTGTAAGGTAAGGGTTTCCCTAAAACTTTACATAATTATAAATAAGTATCAAAATAAATGCTAACCTCATCATCTCCAGGTCCAACTTCCGTCATTGTGGTTGATACTCCGCTGCTTGAAGACTCTCTGGTATCTACCATTCAGAAGGAGTTCGTCATTTTTATAAGGAAACATTTCAGCAAAATGTCAGATGCATGCAAAATAATGCAAAAATTTCAATTTACACTTTTATATTAAATTATACTCAAGTATGTATATTATATGAAATGTGAACAATTATTACCAACGTTGTGAGTTTTTTCAGGTTTTTCTGCAAGCGCAAAGGATTCGAATTCCCTATTTACCATTGTTCGAGTACAACCTCGAACCTTGAATCACTTCAAAGAAGCAAGTGCAAATGATCATGAGGGAGGATGCAAAACTTTGCTCATTTAATGCCCACTGGCGTGTACATAAAATGCTTAAGATTTTGGGATGCAATGCCACGAGCAAAGAGTAATCTTGTCTATTGAGATTAGATCGCCTACGCAAATATCAAATCTCTTCACTGCCTTCCTTCCTTACTTCACAATTTTGCATACACTAGATTTATCTTGTACGCTTAGGAAATAATTCGTCCACTATAAAATATAATGTTAGTATTAAAACACAGAAACCTCTGAACTTTACAGAATCATTTGCTTACATATTCCAACACATGTGCGCATCTTATGTATGTACCTAATCCATTCCAAGTACCGCGTCAAACGCCTTGTTCTTGTTTATTTTTTTATGAAAAAAATCAACTTCTAATAATAAGTACATTGACTAACTGACGCTTTTGTCTACTTTTTTCTCACGATAAAGATTCTGAGCACACATTTGACTTTGACTGCTGCCAAATTGGAAGATTCTTACGTAATAGGCAGTAGTGCTAGTTCATGCTTGTTAAAGCTTCTCCTCGCTTTGGTACTTAAGCTCAAACAAATGCGGAGTGTTAAAAGGTAACCACACTATGTAAAGTTTCACTATTTTATGGAAAATATGTCAGCAACTCATGTTTTCCCATTCATTTACTCGGTAATACGGAAGTAGAAAGCTTAAAATTGGTCTATGGTATAACATTTTCTAAAAGACTGACAGATTTTCTACTGCTAATCCGGCTTCGACGGAAACATCCTACCAGATCATTTCGATTATGCAACTAACTTCTTCTTAAAAACTTACCTTAGTGGGTTATTCCAAAGAACTTATAGAGGGAGAATTTTTATGCTTGAAGAATCACTTCCATTGGAGAAAATGAAGAGGTTTCCAAAGCACATGGAACACACTATATTTTTAACAAGTTCACTAAAACGACGTCAGTTTGTAATATTTAATTTATGGTGAAAGTATTAAGGTACAAAGTTTGCAACAGATACTTACTGGCGCACCCTACATTTTATAATTAATCCGAGATAATTAGAATGCAATGTATTAAAACCAGCAACTTCCGATAGGATTTCGGACATTCTGGTAGCTTGGACTGGCGTCCCAATTTTTACCCTGGTCTTATGCTTTGTGCTCAAGTAAATGACGGAGGACAACGAACTGTCCTGGCTTTTTTTTCCATATGCTCTCGGTTCGACGTTCCTTTTCTCACAGTGCCCAAGCATGCAAGTGAAAGCATTTTGCTTGAATTATTGGATATATTTCTTCCGGAGAAGTGACCGCCTCTGTACATATAAAGAGTGACCATAGTCCACGGAGATAAATAGCGTAGGACCCAATACCTGAAATAATTTAAATACAGGCACTATATTCTATACTATAAATAGCATATAATTTGCCCTGGGTATAAATGTATATCTTGTAGTTTGATAACGTTAGCGGTGCATGGTTCGCAAAATCGTCCACTATCACTTACACATGCTGCACACATATTGCGTGCTTGTTGTTTTTCCAGAGCAAACATTGCGATTTTCGTGTTAAACTAACCTAAGCCACTATGTACTAACTTGTTCCAATGCAATCAGTATTGTACATTGGAATGTTTTCTCCTGTCCAGGAAACATTGCCCTTTCAGACTTTTTCAAGCAAAACAAAGTAAGATAATTAATGCATGCATTATTTTTCAGCGTCTTTGAGTATGCTTGTAGACATACAGAAGACACATCTTGAACGAAGAGATGTGTGTACATTAGCCTCGCGTTTTTAAAAATGTTTAAGCATAATTAAAATAATAAATAATTTAGGAATGAAACGAGTGTCAAAGCCAGTTCAAACCACTTGGTTAAACTAACCATTGCAGCATTAAATTAAAATTTATACCTGTCTCAAATAGCCCCTACTACAGGATACTAAATTACTTACAACGTTAGATCTTTGGCTCAATAAAATTCAAAAGGATGTTCTCTAAAGTTCCGAAAAATATTCTGCAAATATTTAATTTGCCTTTTGGGAAATATTTGTCAAATCCACTGACTATTTCATGATTAATACATACAGCAATATAATGCTTCAGGATCATCTTTGACAATCAATCAAGAATGAATTAGTCATTGTCAACATGATCTTGAATGTGGTTAAAGTGGAGGAGTAGAGAAATATATATATCGAGAGAACCATAACCGTACTCACATGTTACAATGTATCTGTCTGTGCTTACATCATGGGTATTATTTGACAAAAAAATTACTAATGTTTTACATACTTTTCTCTTATTGCATTCCCCGCAATGCAATAGTAGGTACTTGTCGAATGCATGCATGACATACACGTTACATATAGATGGCATGCGTTAAAACTTTTGTATATCCATTCAGGAATACGAATACTTGCCTCGCATGTGAGCAAAGCACAAGCACACTTAGGGCAGCATACATTTTCGTTCGTTATCTTCTGTTGTTATTGTTAAAAACTAATGTGTGGCCCAAAGTTAAACAAATGTACCAAAAGTCTTTAAAGTTTAATAATAAATACTAAGATTTTGATCGAAAACTTTGTCGATGAATGTGAGTGAAAGTGTTTGAAAAATTACGCTGTTGTCTTTCTGAGCTGGCTTTTACAGCTGTTTGCAGTACATCGCTTAGAATATAAAAATAAAAACAAAGAGCAAACAATAGGAAATAAAATAACTGTAATAATTCTTTTGTTATGACTCACCGATCCCCCAATTAATATATTGAGAGATTTGAATGTAAATATAACTGAAAATAACCTCGAGAAAGTCAGTTAGGAATTTTCTATCTCTACAACTACGAATTTTTCAATATGCTTCAAGATCGTTTCTTAGTCCCTCAATTCAGTTATTAAATATTGAAATTGTGATTGGTTCGTTAGTATTTAGCTCAAAAGACTATCGACCAAACCTAGGAAAGTGACAGTTCAGGTTGGAAATGCCTAGGTACAACAATGATGGCCGTACGGCCAAATTTATTCATACAGCAGGAGGTGGAGGTGGTGGCCGTGGAGGGGGATTCCAAGGCGGAGGTGGCAAAAAGTACAATGGTAATAAGACTTGTTAATTTTTCTAATTCTTTAGACGGAAGTAATATGATATGAATGGACGTTTTATATTATTCCAGACTTTAAATTCACATCACAGCGGGATGGAGGAATTAGAAAGAAAAACAGGGGCCCGAAAAATTTTTCACGTGTTGATGACACGGGTGATACCATTATGGGTGGTGAACCGCAACCCTCTAGCTCTGGCCAAGGGTACAAACTTTCATTTTCGCTTACTGTTTTATATTTAATTTACCACGTTTACTTTTTTGCATGTTTTAACCTTATATATACTTTGTTATAAACAGCTACGGAGGTCGAAATAAAGATCGCAATCGGCGCAAAGGGTATTTCATTTTTAGAACTACAACTTACACTTTCTTGTATACAATCTAGGTTATCGTTTAATTTCTTAACCTTATGCTTTCTGTAGGCCAAACCGTAACAAACTGGGGAGAAATAAGCAAACTGACTTTTTGTTTGGCCCTGGCTGGCACAAAATTATGGTAAGTGTATATCAGATTCAATAATTTAAAGTTTCCATGAATTAGACTTTTACGCAGTACTTTTAATGCAAGTTGTATCAAATTATGTTTTTTTAGATATTTGACGGAACAACCCTAAACAGAGATGTGGTATTATCTACTTTGATTAATACATCCAGAGTTCCTTTCATTCCAATCGCGGTACGGTAAAAATGGAGTCGTTTTTGTTTGCCTTTTTTTAAATAAATTGAATGATCGCATGGTTGAACTTTAGAAAAATGAAAATTGTTTAAATTTCAGTACACAATCCACGGAACCAATACAGTTTTTTACGTGGAAGACAGAAGTATGGCTGAAGCCCTGGCAGAATGCAGTGGCAAAATAAGTGTTGGAGAGAATCAAATGCTAAAACTTAGAATACAACCGTGTGGATTTCCCCCCACTTCAAACTTTGACGCGCAATGTGAAACAAAAGTCCGAGCGGAATTAGAAAAAAGATACACTCCTCAGCTTCAGACTTTGTCTCTGACGAATTTCCTAATGAGTCAGGATCTTATACGCGAATACTTTCTCCCATTAAACCGTGCAAGCGTCGTGGTAAAACTGCTGAGTTTATTAGACCCCATGTTGAATAATTTAGTTGGATTAGATTTGTCCAATAATAAACTCGTGAGTTTGGATGGTTTTGGAGTGCTAATGAAGAAGGCTCCTTCGCTAAAAGCCATAAACCTCAGCAAAAATAAGGTATTATAATAAAATTACTTCGGCCTCGCTTAAATAATCAGGTTTATTATGATTAATTGACGAATTAATGAGTTTTTTAAATGTGTTTTTACAGCTGCGGGATATGTTTGCCCTCGATAAATTGCATGGAATGCAAATCGTGGAACTTATACTTGAAGAGAACCCCGTTTGTAATAATTACACGGACAAGGATAAATATATCAGGTCATATCTTAATTTGTACCTATCAATTTTTCTAGCAAAATATATTTTTTACTTCCAGTTTATTTGTCTCTTTGTCGCCAATATTCCTCATATGGGGCTTTGCAAGTTAAAATTAATATCTCTGGTGGTGTATCCAATATTTATAATTAGGATGGAACGAAACCGTTATGGAACGTATTTTGACATAAGAT
The DNA here is from genome assembly GCA_036850885.1 of Lepidocyrtinus dapeste. Classification (NCBI taxonomy): domain Eukaryota; kingdom Metazoa; phylum Arthropoda; class Collembola; order Entomobryomorpha; family Entomobryidae; genus Lepidocyrtinus; species Lepidocyrtinus dapeste. The sequence continues at coordinate 25,185 of JAANSQ010000184.1, forward strand.
AATTTGAATCTGACTTTTCTTCAGCGTTTGACTCGTCTCAAAAGACTTCGCTTTTGATCCAGAACTTAAGAAAATTTAAAGTTTATTTGGCGTATTTCATAAAAATGATGAGACTTGAAGGTCAGTTTAAAGGCTCACAATTAAGTCATGATGCAATGACTGGGATTTTACGTCAATCTAGATGTACAATTTTTTCAATTTTTTGACGGTCATCAAATGTCTGATCCGGTGATTTTTGTCAGACATTGTAAGGCTATAGGTATGGGATGCATTACCGACTTAATCAGAGACCCCTTTACCTTGGTATTAAACTAATGTTCTGATTTAATGGCACGGTCTTTGTCCTTATCCCCTATCGTATGGGAATGGTGGTTTTACTGCCGCTCTCTTTGGAGTATTGTATTCTGTTAGATTGTTCACGAGAAATTTAGAGTGACCGTTAGCCTGAGTAGATGAAAGGTGGTCCCTTAATTGGGTTAAATGTCTCAAGGACTGCCACTTTAAATCCAGAACGTCAACAACTTGAATAGATTGTATTGATTGAACTTTTGGGATTACTCCATTATCACCACTCTGTCGGTCTCTGTTGTTGGTCGACCCTAAATAACTTTCAGTTTGGCATAACTACTGGTGAAAACAAAAGATGGCTGTCAAAAGATGAGTTTTATTTTTCCTCTGATATCTTCTTCACTGCCTCCAGTCATTAAGTCAGTATCTCGGGTGGGACCTTGTGACCTGAAAAGGTCGGGCTGGCTTTCTTTCTCTGGTATCCATCTAAGTTTTGAACTTGATCCAACTTTAACTTCTGGATTTTCTGGCTGTCCTTAAGGCGTACCAAACGTGATTTAAAAACTTTCTTTCCTGGAGGTTCAAAGTAACGTTCTTGTTCCCTTCCTAAATGAAATGTTGAGCTGTAATGTAAGAGGTACGCTTAGGCTGATTCGGATTGCGAAGTAATTGAAGCAATGAATTTGGAGAGAGTTGTTGATGCTGGAGCTTTTAGGGACGAGCATCTTTGGCGTCCGTTTCGCTTTGCCTTTGATTGCTTTCTCTTGTTTCAGAGAGAAGTCAAACTGATACCAGAGTCTATTTGTTCGTAGTGATGTGAGACGAAGGTTCCCGAAAGTGACGAAACTCGTAAGTGTACACAAAATATTGTGAAGTTTAACTTTAAGCTAAAATATACTCAAAATTATATTGATATTAATAATTTATACATATTAAAAGGACGGAGTGGATATTCCTCCCCCCATTACTTTCGACGTGGCTGAACCTATCCGCATGCCTGAAATTAGGGGATCATCCTTTTGCAACGAGGAGGCAAAAAAAGTTGTTTTAACCTTTTGGGAGCAATTTGTTGCCTGTTATGACTCGGACAATAGGCAACCTTTGATGCAAGCATATCACGAAACTGCAACAATGTCGATGATTGCCTCATACGCACAACAAGGTCACGTGTCTCAGTTGGACCCAACAAAAAAGTTAGCTCAAATAATGAATCGAGGTTTTAAATTATGGATCCTTTAGTTTTAATCTTCACGAAACCCTTTTCTTGTATTTACAGGCTAAGCTTATATTTAGCAGACAGTCGAAATCTCCTTCGGAATCCAGATAAGCAAAGGAAATACAAGTTACTTCATCAGGGGAAGCTAGATATCATTGCATTTTTACAGAAACTTCCTAAAACGTTGCATGATGTATCTTCATTTATCGTTGACATGCCTGTGGCAGTGGTAAGTGGGTCAGTGTACTCCGTTAACCTGCTGCTTTGATTAGAGTTGGAATTAACTTTTATTGTTTTTTTTGCTAGGAAAATTTTATTCTTTTTAATGTGGTCGGTCTAATGAAGGAACGAGAAGAACGAAATACACCTATTCGATACTTTTCCAGGACTTTTGCCATTGTCCCACAAAATGGAGGATTTGTGATAGTGAATGAGTTGTTATATATTACAACTGCAACATCTGAACAAATTAAGGTAATTTCGTCTGGACCTCCAATTATTTAAGCTATGACTTGGAGAAATTACCAATGCATTGACTTTGACTGTGTTATAAATCTAGGGGGCATTTAAACCTTTGCCGGTACCAGGTATGATTGCAACAGCCCCAGTTCCTGGTCCATCGACAGTGGTACCAACTGCTGTAGTACCACCTAGAATACCAACAGAAGACGAAAAGCGAGCGATGCTTGTTTCTTTCTGTCAACAATCTGGAATGAATGATGATTGGTCAAGAAAGTAAGTCTCAAACAAAATATTCTCTCATTAATTAGTTTTAGTTAAAAAGGAACAGAATCATTATTCATGCATTAATTCGTAGGTGTCTCGAGGAAAATGCGTGGGACTTTAACCAGAGCGCTTTCGTCTTTTCCCAATTAAAAGAACAAGGAAAAATCCCCCCAGAAGCGTTTATTAAATAAACCTTTTCCATATATCTCTTTTTTGGTAGCATACCTTTAAGCTGCAGTTGTAGTTAGAGTTTAGATCCAAGTAATCTGGTGTACAGTTTCTGGAATTTTGTAAAGTCAAATAAATATTATATTGTATGACGTACGATAGAGTTTTATCCCATCTTCTTGTTCAGTTTGCTTACTTGTAGTTGAAATGTTCTCTTTTAACAATATCTTTAAATGATAAATTGTTGCTGAAATGAAAGATATATGTGTGTTATGAATTTCAATCAAAATCGATTTAAAATAAAATAGTTTTAAAATAAGCTTCTATGGTTCATTTTTTTAGGTTATGCGTATACAAAATGATGAATTCTTTATTGCTTATATATCTTTCTTCAAAATAAATATGGAAAAGCTATCAAAAATATAATTGTCAAACGCTTTTTGCAAATTAAAAAGGCGACTGAGAATATTTCAAACAAAATCCTGTATTGAGAGCATCTGGTTGAGGATAGCTAGGATCATCTGGCACTCCTGGGCAAGCATAAGGTGGTGGAACGTTGCAGGGAGGTGGTGGGGGCAACTCGTACTCGTTAAAGTGCACTTGTAAAATAAATGGTTGGGAAGTGGCTTGAAAGTCGAGACAAAATCGTTAGTTATTAGCGACATCATTGAATTGTATTTTGAACAGAGTGAATGACTAAACTTACAAGAGACGCTCTCCGGAAACTGACTTCCACAATATTTATTCTGGCCCAAGACCATGACCCAATCTAAGCTGCAATTGTCCCCAGAAAGTGAAATGCCTGCAACATTTCCTCCGGCAGGTTTAACGGCTGGAGGGCCACCGGAAATGATGAAGTCAGTAGTTGTTGACGGGTTAGTCATGCAGGGTTTCCACTGTTGGGAAACTCAAGGTAATTAAAGAATTTCCATAAATACATCGAGTAAAAAGCGTTAGAATTTGATGAAATTACCGTTATTTTACGCATTCCCACTTGTGCCCTTATACACACTGTATAATCTTGGTTGTTTAGCTGCACCATGTTATTGTAATTTAGCGATTTAACCATTCCCGTTTGGGTGGTGTAGTATTGGAGGCATCCTGTAGGAGCTATTTAAAAACAGAATTTTCACATAGGTTGGGAGTTTGAAATATGTTTTGATCTCAAACAGCCCCTGACAGACTCACCTCGGTCCACAGAATCACAACGGATCATGGTCACTGAGATATCCCACTTTTGTGACATGGACGCTTGAAGAAAGAAGTCTAGATTTATTTTGTCACTAGTTCCGTAGTCCAAGTACACTGCAAACAAAAACTCATTCCATTGCATACTTTGGCAGCATAGGCTTAAGATTCAGATTATCTTTTAATATTTTAAATCGTACTGTGTTGCCCTTTTAAGTCCCCGCATAATGGACCTACAATCCCATTAGACGCCCCACTGACTGTGAATGTATCAGTGCTACAATCTCCAAAAGTCACTGCGTCTGGTCCTTGGTCAATACTAAACTCATTAAAGTCTAGTCGAATTTGGCACACTCCATCCTGCCGTGGAATTTCATACCGACATAATTCCGTGAATGTCCCGGGATTAAGCATATGGGTTCCATTGAGAGTAATTGTGTCCATATTACCGTTACCCGAACAGGATTTATTTACTGAAAAAATAAAGATATTATCTGACTAACATGTCTTATAATTAGAGTCGTGTGTGTGGGATTACTTACTGACACAGCAAACCCCAAAGCTCATTCCACAAGAGCCAGATGCCATTCCGCCTTGTCGCTGACATTTTGAGCTGTAACAAATATTAAATTAGTAATCGAGTAATTGGTGAATTTCGGTAGTTTTGCCTTGATCGTTTGGGAATACTTACTTCTTCATGCAAGAACCAACACTACCCGATTCTGTCATGCATGTGCTAGATGGTAAGGTGACAAAGCTCAAAATGGGGAAAACTGAGAATCACACATTTGAGGAATTTAACCGTTGATTATTTTCGTAAACCATAAAATTAGCTATGTACTCAAGGTCTTACATTTAGGATCCCGTTTACTTTCATGTATGGTTTCGGAAATGTTCTGATGTTGATCTTCCTTGTGCGTCAGCCATCTTCTCTGTTGTGACGAAGAGATTCCTGAAAATAATGCAGCAGAAATGCCAGTGACGCAAAGCGTGAATAGGCAGACTGTTTTCTGAAAGCTACAACCCCGGTAGCGAGTATGATAAAAGTAGTTTCCCATAATGATTATCAACTGTGATGCTTCCGCTTACCTACTGAATACTGGCCCCTTGAAGTCTCGAAGCTTTATAACTTTTCCATAGGTGAAAATATGAGTAGGATTTGAAATTTGTGTCACGCTAAGAGAAACTTTTTCATTGCCTCGAAGTTAATTTATGCATTCGGGTAAATACTAAATGACATTTGATGAAATAGCTAAGCCGCCTTTCCTTCTTCGTTACGATTAGACTGCATACCTGAAACATCAATGGCACCTAGGTTTCTTTTGTCGCATGTTGAGGAAAAGAATCAGAGTCAAAGGGTAATTTAGCACTTTCTTTCAAATGAGTGATAATACTGATAATGAATTCATGTCTTTACTTACATTACACCTGTAGTTCGCGGATCGTGCGGAAAAACCTGCACAAATAGATCATAAAAAAGTGCTAATGAAATCTAAGTTCAGTTATGATCTATTGTAATGTTACAACCTTACAACGGTATGGTAATGAAAATGAATCATCATATCAAATCAAGATGGAAAGAATCGACGAAAAAGTAGATGGTAAGCAATTTTAATCATAAGGAAAACGAGGAAGTTTGTGGCGAAAGTTTTGAAAAGAAATGAATCTTTTCATATTTTTTTCTATAGACTTCATCAGCAATAAAACAAAACTCACAAGTCCCAAGTAATAAAAACTTATGCTTACGAGATTACTTTTCCTATTAAAATAAAATACCCAAAAGTTTAGTAGACAATTTTAGAAGCAAGCTTTTTTATTTGGAGAAGAAAAGTTGGATATCAGGACCTACTTTCCAACTTTCTTTTTCTATAGTTCGCATAAGCCTTTCGAACGTTTTCACAGTTTTTAACCAACATTTCAAATATTTACCAATGTCTGAAAGTCAAATGTTATACGAATTTTTTTATTGCCCCCTGCTTCATTAAAAAATATATAATATTCTAGCCGTAAATTGCGAAGCGCATACAGTAATTAAGTTTAGGAAGTTTGAAGCTTAAAACTATTCACAGACAAACAACCTGAAATGCAAGTGAATGAATACTATAATGAAAAATTAATTGTTTGGTTTGGCTTGTCATTGATCATTATTACTCTTCGTCGATGCTATTGGTATTACCTGTGGCATCGATATTCAAAATGCTTATTGATTTGAGTGGGTCACCGGATTCATCATGTTTTTACTTTAATGTGACCTCTGACAGTTATGTTAGTTAGAAAGGAATTTCTCGCCGCAAATGATAAGATTATTGGCACTATAAGTAAGTCATTAAGTGTTAAATATATGCAAGCAATCTGAGTAACTAAGCTAAATGTAACGTGCTAATGGTGGCTTACATTGGTAATTAGGAGGCATGTGTGCAACCCATCTGAACTCAAAACCAGGAATTATTAAGCTCAGGTAATAGTTTTCATTTTCGTTCTTTCTTTGTCTCCGTCTGCATACAAAATAAAAGCTAACGAATGCACTGCAAAGTAGAATGAAAACTGTATCATTCTAAATTTTTCCTGGAAATTGAACAAAGGTCCAGAGATTGTTTTTAGTTTTAGCATGAAAAATGTAATTAAGAGTGGAAGCTTCCCAAGGAATAATTTATGACGTCATTTCGGCTCCTTCTTTTCATCTTCTGCAGTTCTGCATCTGCATTATCATGCTTTTTGCGTAGGTTTGCCTACGCTGCAGCGTCTTAATCATTTCTTTATAATACGACCCAAATAAAAATGATTAGCAGCAATCACAAAAGAAAAGCAAGGAAGAGTTATGCAGTAGTGGTGACTCGAAAGATTAATGCATCATGTAGCCAAAATATTTGTAGCAAGTTAAGTTCAGCAGTGGGACGTGCTTTGTACAAATGCGTTTTACAATCAGACTACTGAATATTTTTGCCAGTAAGTAATAAGGAATAGCATTATTTTTTGTTAACAGAAACCGTTTATTGTTTTGTTTAGTAAAATGTTATACACGTATATTTATTCTAATATACATTACTTCTGCAAAATCTATCAATCAAACTGACCCTATGTACAAAATTATCTTCTACGCATTTGTCTTTCAATAAATCTATCGAAAGGTATCATTCATCATTCATGAAAATTCTTTACCTATGCATAATAATTAATAGTCTCGATTTGGTTTAAAATCAAAATACAAACTTATTAAAATGTTACCGAGATATATTGAAGTAAAAATGGAAATTATCGCTGGCTGGCGTGCGATAAAAAATATTGTTGTTCCCGACCTCGTCCAGTGAACCATGGAGTTTTATGCAGTGTATCATGCATCAAGTCCAAATATATTATACTTTCTTCCCCTTGATGATTGACTTATTCTCATTATCATCTTCATTATCATCCTCACTATCGGGATATTCCTGCTCCATGACATACTGTTGATGTCGGAAGGCAACGAAGCACAGCTCCCCAGGAATGTGTCTGAGAATCGAAGTGAGTTGAGTGTCAAGGCCTGGACTTTCAATTTTTTTCACCACAGCAGTTCCATTAATTGTCTTGCGAACAAGTACCGCTGTGCCACACACTCGACTTGCTCTAGTCGTCACCGTTCCAATTTGCAAAATGCAAGAAACCTCAATTCGCAACCTCTTCTGGATTCCTCCACCCGGCAAAAGTACGGTTTCAATTTCCAACTGATTTCAAAGATAAATAAACCGTTAAATTGAAAGCCTTCAAACAAAGCAATTTATTAAGAAATTTTATTATTTGTAAATACCTGTGGTACAGAAGCCTTCTTCACGGTCGCTACACCAATCTCATCTTCCCCTGCTAATATACGGAACCTATGCCCTTCGAATACTGCTTTAGGAGCAAATCCAAAACCTTCAGGATAGCTATCACTCCAGAAGTAATTGCTGTTGGAGTTTCGGTTTTCCGATTCAAAAACGAATTTCTTTCCATATCCACGCCCAACAGTGAGCAGTTTTAGAGCTTTTCCTCCAAACAATGGATTTTTAGCTTGAGCTGGCCGTACGATATAATGGAAGCCCTGAACAATACGTTTATCCACATAAGTTCCTGAAATAAAATAATTAAAGTAATGAATACTGAGCATAGACAAATATTATTTTTTCAACTATTGGACGGAGGTCGAGTAATTTTCCACCCTGTATTTACACGTCATTTCATTTCATTTCATTTATCTTGATCATCATGTTTTCTTACAAGGAGACTGGGGCATCATGATAAAAGGATTAAAGTACAAAGTATGTACTTTATAAAACAGGCCACTGTCCTGTTGTCGTTAATTTCCTTCATTATCAAGTTTCATCCGGAATAAATTGCTATTTTTGTCGTTTGATTCCAGATTACAATCTTATTTAATCACACATAAGAAATTACGAAACGCCTAACTATGTAACGTAGAACAAGACAAGGCCTTTATAATTTTATCTCGTGTGATATGGTAAAATAAAAGCTTCTTTTACAAGAACATGAAACACTTGGTTTTTGGTTTCATTACGACAAAGGAAAAGTGGATAAGAGTATACGAGTTACATCAAAATAGAATACTTGGTTGAGATGCATGAAATGGATTCCATTGACTTACCGATAACTGGAAATTCATGGCTAAGTAGTCCGCTGATGGTGTACGTAACGGGAATGTCCTCACCCGACACTGTAATCCTACGCGTGTGAGAGTCCACACCTGGCATCAACGTCACAAATCCCTTATGCGCCTTGGAATGCTTCATTTTGCAATTCATAATCCGGATTAAAGTTGCAGCTCCTTGTCTATTGCTTTTTGAGGCTATTGCGATACCAGTAATGCAGTCATCTGACACTGAGCCACACTCCTTCCATTCAATCTGAAGCAGGAAGTGGTTTAGACAAAGTAAATTATTGAGTATTAATTACTGATGGTACATTAAGTCTTGTCTGTGACACTTTTATCTTGCAAAAATATTAACTGAAACGTTAAGAGTTAAGAATAAGTAGTAAAAATTATGTTGTAAGTACCTTGCATTTAATATGAACAACGACCCATTTTTCAATTGTTCCATCAGGCCACATTAAATGTGATTGTTCCTTTTGTGCCTCCTATGACGCAATAAATAAATAAATGACGTAATGATCAGTATTTTGCTTAATTCTCACATGCTTAGAATTTCTTCCAAGAGAAAAGACATATAACGTATTTACACTTTGCTGTCTCAGTTCACCCCAAATAAGTACTCATAATGTTTCTTGGACTTTGGTTTAAAATGCTGCATACCTTATCACAGATCACCTCACAGTTTCCGATAGGATTATGATGAGCGTCAATAACGGTGAATTTATCGCCTGGTGCGACAACAGAGAGTTCAAACCCAAATCCTTCAGGCCTTGAATCACTCCAGAAGTAATTCCTACGGAAGAAGATCAAATTAAAAACGTTGATGCAACATAAGGGGACTCCTGGTAACTTTAAGTTCCTTTTATTTTCTT
>JAANSQ010000185.1:0-34207 GCA_036850885.1 Lepidocyrtinus dapeste
CTTTATATTCGCTTATCTTAGGTTGGCCTAATCGCGTACACAGTAAGAAGCATTACTGGTGAGCACAGGTGAAAAGGCAAGTAAACCCTGTGTGAGCAAATATTGCACTAATTTTTTTTATTTATGTATTTTATGAATTAGAAATAGAATATTATGAATTAAAATTCATATGTAGCATCAGAAGAAGTTTATATATTGGCCACAAAATGTGAAGATAACGATTACAAACAAATCTATACTGAGCTTATAATGGGTTTGGGCCCACGAACAAAATATCTGCCATAAATACTTAATAGATAAGGTCACTGTACATTTTGAATTTTAGAGGAAGCCTTTTGTTCTGGAAATGAAACCCATCCCAAAGTGAATATACAAAGGATTTGACAATTAAGCCTAAATCAAACATGAATCAAAGTTTCATTTCACCTCTCCTAGAAGTGTAATACTGTAATCAGAGAGAATAGTGCACACTCTGGACAAAAATGTTTTCTCTTGTGTTTTCCTACTTGAGAAAGTTTTGCATGGGTGGATTTTCATGTGAGATACTTCACTCAGTTGTACGTTTTTGTGGTAATCGACTTGATACTTTATTTGCCTAACAAACTGAAGAATATGTACATGCATTCAAAACAAAATTATAGCATTATTTGAACTATTTTTCTAGAATAACCATTTAGAAATTATATCTTTCACCAAGGACAATTAAGGGAAAGTAGTCGGCGTCCTACGAACGTACATGATGGAATGGGACAAACATCCATGAGTCTACGAAATCTCCCTATGAATGTGATGTATTAGTATTATTCAAACAAAGTATTTACCTCATCTACGATCATGTAAACTACACCGACCAAGCAAGATATTGTAGCATCATAAACGGTTTTGCAAACCAATGACCATGCCAATGAAAAATTGAGTCACTAATTCATTAACCAGTACCCGATGGCGACTTAAATTAAATGTGGATCCTGTTGAGGAATGAGGAAGCATTGCATTCCTATTGCATACATTAAATATTGATGAAGAAATTGGAGTAGAAATCTTCCGTTTGGGTGGTTTTCTATACAGTTTCTTTTATAGTTTAACACTTTAATTTCGTTTATTTTAGATCACTTTTTGAGATGATACAGGATACAATTACAACACATATGTAATCTTTGATATTTGCCTGTGCCTTGCGGCGATTATTGTCAATTTTGAACCACACGTTCTTCATATCATTGATAACATGTATGGATTACACCAACGTAATTCTTAGTACACATATGGAATTTCCACGTAGTAGATTTGGCCATTAAATACCATCCTAGTAAACTTAAAACAAGTTCCAATTACTGTAACATAAATCATTGTTCAGACTTTACACTTATTTTTTAAAAGCTGACAAACTTTGCCAGAAATAGTCACAACAGCGCATTATATTTATTATAGGTAATAGTAATGTCTATTTTGTAGGCAGTTTCACGTGTTTTACAAAACACGAATACTTGACAGAGATAAAATTAAACAGAAGATGTAGGCCTTAAGTATGTGAATGAAAACAAATCTAAGTGTCTATTTAAATGTGTGTATATGCAGTAAAATCTTTAAAATGTCTGAATACTAACTCACGGGTCAAGACATGATAACATTGGTATGGTATTGAAATGGAATTAGAGCATTTGGATTGTGCTTGATTTTCCAGCAAGCTAGAAAATTTTCATGTTTATGACCTAACCTCACCTCTGGCCTACCCGTTTCCGCGCCTAATTATACCTGATTAGATTACTTGGGAATGGAAGCAGTAAGTTCATCCAGCAATGCCATCAAATAAGGATTTCCTCCAAGTGCCATTGTTTCATCTCGTAACTCTTGCTCTAGTCGTCTAAGGGCAGTTTCGGTATATTTCAAAGATCCAAACTTGTCCAGCAAGGAAACAAAATATTTTTTCAAATCCACATTCTTGGTTCGTTGCTTCAAAATACATTGAATTTGATTATCCTCGGGATGAGATTGAATAGCGTGTATCACTGGAAAACTGAATTTCCCTTCCGTCAAGTCTTCACAAAAGCTTTTGTTTTCGCAGTACTAAAATATTTTAAGTTATTATGAGATTAAATACATGATTGGATTTACTATGACGATAATTGGTTATGGCAATACGGAAAGTTACCTCAGCTAACATCAAGTTTGCATAGTCGTCCCGGACTTGAAAGTACAGGCCCAACATGGAGACTAGATTTTTAAGATCACTCTTATAATCACTAAATAACTGAAGTAATTTGATGCCCAACATGAAGAGTCCTCCCGTTTCTAAAACCACAAATATATTTAATTACTTTACATTGTTTTGATTGAGAATAATGTGGCAAGTAAATTAAATTCGTTATCGTTATCATAATATACTTTTAACGATGGTGTCCTTATATTGTTCTTCACTTGGACAAATGAAATTATCCCTCCAGTATATTTCCATTCCTTGTCCTCGATGCAGCTCCAGAAGCTGCTCAGTGAATACTTCCACGGCCTAAATAAGTAAAATGTGAATTTATTTTGTAAGATTCATACAGCCTGTGGGCTCTAATTGCTCATCAACATTTGATAATGTACCTTTGGGTGATTTAAAGCAATGGTTCGTTCCAGTGCTATAAAATAAACGTAATTTGCCGCATTTATAGTTTGCGGAACTCCGAAAATGGCGTGGGCAACGGGTTGACCCCGTCTAAGTTCACTCCCATCTTCAATATCGTCGATTCTGGAATTTAACATAGAAACTGTTTACTCGTGTAAACAAAAGATTCAATTCTTTTTTATAATTTTTGCATGATAAATGTACTTACAACAACGATGCATTGTGCAACATTTCCATAATATCACAAACTTTGCTTAGGATTTGCGCATCCACATTTAACCAATAGTTAAATGATTTTGCGAGTTTCGAGCGCACTCCTTTCCCCGGAAGTGAGCGAATATAATCGAAAGGATGAAGCAGAATTCTATCATCTTCAGGATTCCCAGACCTGCTTTCACATTTACTCATGTTACCAGTGCTCCCACTACTTCCACACTTATCAATGCCGTTTCCCGACATACTGCAAATTTGTAAACGAGGCGATGTATGGTGATTTCCAGGGCATGTCGGGAGCTTTTGGCTCATAATAGTTAGCCTTTCTATGGCTTGGTGTCTTCAGAAGATGTTATGGTGCCGTAACTTTGGAAAATCCCTTTAAAAAAATAATAAAATTCAATACTGTTAGTTGAAGAAGTGACGATATGATGTGATATTTTAATTTAAACTTTGAGTATGGATCATTTGGGAACCTAACTTATGTGGGATATTTTGAAATTAAATTGAGAGTATTGATGTATGTACCTACACTACGAACTGAGGTCGTGTAGGAAGAATAATACAGTAAACTTTTCACAAGACTTGATGCAGTCTATTTACTTTTGATAAGCTTATTTGTATTATACTGATTTATTCGTGCGATCACCAGTATTTCGGGATATGATTTCTTGATATGGCACCATAAATATTTTGAAGCTTTTGGTATTGAGCTAAACTCTCATCAGTGAAATAATCGGGTCATGTCGAAAATATTTCAATTATTATTGTCGACAAAGGCAGTGTATTAACAAGGAAATGTGAAATGAGGTGAATATCCTAAGGTGAAATGAATAATATTAGTGCAATTTCATATAAAAAACCCACCCTAAAAAAATATGCTAAAATTTGAAAGATTTTTTATCAAGATCTGCTAGTCAACAACAAAACACTAGCAGACTTGGGCTGAATAATAACTTTTGTAAAAGACACACAATATCCCAACGACAACAACGGGCTAAGCATTCGGAAAAATATGCCTTTTGAGTCGGCAACCCTTCTTGCTAAAACATATCTAACTTGTGTTCTGTGCTCGGGTCGCTGCGGTAAAATACTGCTGGAAAAAGTAAAAAATCAATAGTTAGAGCTGGCATTTGCCTCATATAAATAGCGACAACTATCTACTCGGTGAAGGCATACATAGTCTGGGAGTAGTTCCCTCCACAAGTAACCTAGGGATTGTTTTCTTGCTCTTTTGTTCAAATGAAAAAGCGTGCGATCTTACAAAAAGTTTATAGTTTATCACATGGGACATGGCTTTTCACTGTCATTCAATCACGATAATGATATATGGTTTGAATTCGCTGTGGGGTGAGTCACGCCAAGTTAAAACAAGCTTGTTCTTATCAATGAGTTTACATATACATTGACCACAGTATCCGACTTTGGGAGTTTTTACAAGAACACGGTTGAAGACGCGATGGAAACAAACAAATTTCCGAAAGTGCACCGTTTAATACCTTTCTTCACCTCAAATGTAAACAATCCTATAAGTACTGGCAAAGCAAGAAAGCGAAAGCTTAGAAATAATTAAGACAACTTCACAAATTTACGAACTTGATAGTAACTGCAGGATTAAACAGCTGGACTGTAATTATTTTATGGTTCCTTGTTCCTTCATTACGTATTTTTAAAATGAATTGATAGTAATTCTTTTAGATTTCTTACAGATTTAATGTAGACTTTTTCCTTTCTTTCTGGATGAAAAATTTACTCTATTTGTCATTTGACAAGTCAGCACTTCCCAAACTTTGTTATAAACATGGTCAGGTTCGATGTTCGACTGCAGCTGATGTGTAAGAGTTAAGTGATAGGTATTGAATGATGATGTTGCTGCTGGATGATCAGCCGCGAGACTATCTAAATGACTCACGCTCAACACAAGTAATCTGTAATATCATGGACAAATAGACAAAACCAAAGCCACGTTTATGCTATACTAAATCCATTATGCATTTCGGAATAACTTCCAAGCATTAATAAAACTCGCTGAAGCATTTTCCGTCGTTAATATGCGTCATTGTCATTGTTTAGATCGAATGCCTTCCTTTTTTAATACGAATAATTTGTACATGCATGACAAAGCCATCATTAAAGTTTGCTTAAAAACACGTACCTAAATGTATTTACTAGAATGTAGGTTGGATGAGCTTAGAAACCTTCTCATCATTGGAGGCATATTTAAGAAATTTATTTCCATGAACTAATCTGTTCTAAGTAGTATTAGGTCCCGGATATCAATACTAAAGTTAAGGAGTTGGGGTGGTTGCAAAAAGCAAATCGGAAATTTATTTTACAGCCGTTTGCATTTTCTTTGCAATTTTTGTGCTTAAGGTTTATAACAACATAGAAATTAGAAATACGTGAATGCGCATTTAAAGGTAAGAATGTTGAGCATTGCTGTGGCGGATGCCATCGGCCACTGAACTTGAAAATATCCTATTTCATTCTAAAACACTAAAAAACTAGTACCTACACCTAACTCTTCTCACCTTACTACAATAATATAATTGAATGCAAATGAAGTAAATATAAATCACTATCGCGACAGACTCAAAAGCCGGTTTCAAGCCAATGTAACGGTTGATGCGAATGAAAAATTTTCCCACGTAATAAGTTTTAAAGATGTTGATCTCAAATTAATTCTTTATCGCTGGAAAATAAAGAAACATACAACGTAACTACCAAAGGTAAACTAAACATATTTTTCTATGACATAGGTAAAACTACTAAGGTTAAATCATTGACATGAAGGGACGAACACTAAATATTCAATGCTTCAGTCTTACGAAACATCATCAAAGTCTTTTATAAGGCAGAGCTTCTGCATGTTGTTTGTTGTCATAAAAAGACAACTTTGCACATAGAGATAATCCCGTGAGCATTCTTTCTTTCATATTCTATCGTATTATGTTTATTATTTCGAAACTTGTTTTTGTAGCATACATGCAAAAATGCCAATACAATAGTTTACTTTCAACAATCAAAGCAATCAAGGAATCAACGTAGTGTATCAGATACACTGAAGGATTCGCTTGAAAGAAAAGTTTTTGGTTTCATGAATGAATGCAATCTCCCCATGAATCGAATGCTCTTTTACCTTTCGGAGCGAGTGCCAACGAAAGGTTATATTTTGCCCTGCGGGTTAATCTTCTATTTCAACCATTGATTTTGATACCATAGTATAGTAATTTTTTAGAGATTTCTAATAATTTACACGTTCTTTCGTACCCATCAGCGTATTAGAGGCAGTTTCATAAGAAAATTTAACTGAAACAAAAACACATTTTTATTTTGTTGAAATGTGAGAAGCAATATAATACAGCTTACAGTTACGCTCCAGGATCAATAGGAAACGCTACTGTGTTCTATCAGTTTTTAATTAGTACTACCACGTGCGTACCTTCCCAATAGCAAAAAATGTTGCAAATTTGGTATCTCTATATTATTGTGATACTGTCTAACGTTATTTCGAACTCTTGTTCTTTTGACGCGGAAGCTGTAAATAATAAAACCATGTCGGGTATGGGTATACACTGCTTATTTATTAATTTAGGAAATATTTTTTTGATTTTTTAATTTAAATATCTTTGCTATTTCAATATTCCGAACATCAGGAACACATAGGGTAATCAAGAGATTTACTTCGCATTTCTCCTTCCCAAAACCAAAGTTACCAACTTTACCACGACCAAGTTTTTCCTTGCCCATTTTTTCTCGCGGGCTTCCAAAAGGAGAAAGTGGACATTTACCGAAAGGAAATAAAAGGAAAAAGCCTAGACCATCTTTGGTTGAAACAGAAACCGAAGAAAGTCAAGAAGCGTTAGATTCTCCTGAAGACAGAACATTGCTGGCAGGTAATATTTCAGCTTCTCTCGGCTTACAGTTAAAACATTAAATGACATACTTTCTATTTAATAATACTTTCACTTTTTTGGAATACGTAGCAAAGAAAGCCCTTCTCCTGAAGAAAGTAATCATAGCGAAAAAGGGAATCATTGGCTATAAGCTAGCCAAATCGGCTAAAAAATTAGTTAAGAAAGCGAAAAAAAAGAAACTAAATAAGGCTGCTCTCGCAACTGCAACACTTTATGGGTTGAAGAAAGCATCTAAGGTGAAAGGTCTAATTGTAAAGACTCCCTCGTTACATTTGTCATTGGGCAAACCGACTAAGGCCAAGCCGGCGGAAGTGGTGAAAGCTGAAGAAGAGGATGAAGATGCTATCAGTTTTCTCACTGCAGAAATCACGGAAGAGGAGGACAATTCGAATTCAACGGAAACCGGAGACGCGACAGAAGTAGAAGCGTATGTTAATCAACCAGAGTCGAATCAAAATCAAGAGTCCGTCACTATGATGCAGCAGCTTCAGCAACAATTAATTGAGCAGGAAAAGCTTCAACAAACTGAAGCTCAGCCAACTGAAGAGGGACAGGTAGAACAACAGGAACCAATCGCAACACCTGAAACGTACACTGCCCCAGATCCAGATCCAGTGTCAGATCCTGACGATTACACTGATCCCGAAGAGATTCCTGAATTATACACCGGATCAAAGAAAAAAGCTAAGGCAAAAAAGAAAAAAAAGTATAGTCAAAAACCCCGTCCAGTTAATTTAGGAGTGAAAGCGAACATCATAAAAAAGTTTGATTCGCTTGCAAAAAAAGCACAAGAAGGAATATCTACTTTTATACAAATTGATGTCGATTTCCTTTCAAGGCGCTCTGCAATAGATGACGTCATAGAACCCGGAAGGTTTCTCGCCAGAACTGCAAAGATCTCCAGTAAATCTTCAGACTCAGTTGAAGACTATGAGTTCATGAGTAAATTACAGGTTCCCGGAAATTTCATTGCTGCATGGAGCACACCAGTCTGGCGAAATGAGTATCCGCTAACAAACAGATACAAGAAACCTTTATGTGGATCTCCATTTGGCTGCGTCCTGAAACCGGTCTATGTTTTATTTAGAAATATCAACCAAGAAAGACCTTCAAAAGCCGTATGAAACCATAATAATTGAACAAAAATATATTAAAAACAAATTAAATAAACCAACCAGTCAAAACTGCATTAGTGTTTTCATTGAGTAAAACTTCTGATACGTGTACATATATTCAGACTGATTTTTATTTATCATTGTAGCATATCCAACCATTAATGATTTTGTCCTTTGATATAATAATTATTTTTAAGACTAGTTCAAGTTCTAAGGAAAGTTTAACTTTTTTAAAATCAAATATATATATTAAGAAGTTCAAAATTATAGCATTCGCAATAAACTAATATGTATTCCGATGCTGAGAAATTGACATGACCGTCGCAGGAACTTTTCTGTTACACTGGAGTAGTGCTTTAGTTGGGTATTTCTATTCATGAGAAAACGAAATGGCAGCAGCATATCGTAAAGTAAAATAGTGGTGGTGGCGGGAGGAAGTCCAAATTTTTCGAAATGATGCGGCCAAGTAAGTTACTTTGTGATATCGTCAACCCACCACCACCAGTAAACAATAACACGAGGAAGTAAACTATTATGTTGATTATTATATTATGTTGGTGAATTCAGATATCACCATCAAGTATTCCCGTCCTTATGCAGGTACATTGATTTTCCTTTGTGCGGAAAAATGGAAATGAATGAAAATGCTGCAGAAGTATGTAGCTATGTAGCAGCGATAAGGTTGTATGTATATGTTTACAAAGATGTTTTTATTATGTAACGCATAGCTTTTCCCTGTTTGTAGTGTTCTGGATTCGTTGCATTTCTGGAGAATGTACACTTTTAGATTATTTCTCTGGAATGTGGTACGCATATTTCTGGGTTTATCTATATTTCTCCCTGCAAACCTTTCCCTTCAACTTGCCCTCTTGAACGTTTTCCCTTTTGGTAGTAAAAATACTATTAAAAAATTGAAAGCTTTTGAAAATTAGAATCCGGCCAATTTATTTCAAAATGTGTATATTATGTTACAAATTAACTTTGCATTGAACTGTTTTATTTTTTATTTGGTTTTTTTAGCCAACTGCATGTGAATTAAAGTCAAACCCTTTAACAAGGAAATACGATTACTTCTGCTTCAATAGGGAGAATGTGCAGGGGGTATATCCGGGATAACATGGAAAAGTAAGGTCGTCCATATTTTGCGGTGACTGATGGATTTATATTAGTCATTCAGACAAACTCTAGCTTTTGTGTAGGGAAGTTAGAACAAAGTCAATACTGATAAAACTTTCCCTGGTGTGTCAGGTGCGCAAAACGCAAGGGTACGACTTACATGAAGAAATCTGGTGTAAAAGGTATGTGAAAGAGAAGCAGAATAAACAATGATAAAATAATGCTTTAACCAAAAATATATTTCATAGAAGAATTTCTCCCGAAGTATGTACATATTCTTACTCCTCTGATAAAGAATACGTAGTTCTTTTTATGTAAAGGGTTCCTATGTATTTTATGTCGGTTTATTCATAGACCTCCCTATCTAAAATTTCATCTTTGCTGAATACTGAGATTCATGTTTTGACAGAACAGCAGAGCATAGTTAATATTCGGTAATAAATTAAATAGAACCGTTTCTAGGTGACAGTTGGCAATCGAATACTGTCTATGCTTTGCTATTTTTAAAAAATAATCTAAAATTAGGTATTTATAATAGAGCACATCCATTTTTGGTCAGCCAGCTAAAAAAATTGCTTTTATAAGTCTGCCACATCGTCTTAGGTCCATGGGAATTGCTAAATAACATGAAAATGCCAGATGCTAACATTAAGAACTTGGCTATATTTTATGTATGTATATACTTCATATCATCCTGTTATTGGGTTTAACTAAATCCTAGTTTTTGAGGTAAAGCAAATATAATATTGCCTCATGAAGGTCTTTGTGAATTTTTACAATTTCATATCTGCTGAGGTCAGGTGTGTTACTTCCTAATATAATGTGAGATTATGTTGAGAGTATAAACCCTTGATTCAAGTTCATGGGACAGTTCGTATGAAACATCTTTAGACTTCATAGTCCGATTGAGAACTGAGCTAAAATTTTACTCATATCATGCATAATTATATCAATACAAATCATTACAAAAAAACAAACAAGCGAATTTTTCTGATAAACTCGCATGATTTTTACTTCCATTCACTGCCATTTTACTGCATTTAAAACGCCATCGGACTCACCTTTCAAACTTTGCGGACAGACTGATGGGCGAGAGTTTGTCAAAAATCAATAAAAAGTTTAATATGATTCAGTTTGAAAATTAACAAATACTGGAAATACCGACGGTTACAAAGTATTCATTTAAGCCCTTATAAACTGTATGATATAAAAATGGTAGTCTCAAATATGACATTAAGAGAAACTTTGGCTAAACCCAATGGATCTCGCTTACATTTTCTGGAATGATTAGTTGGAATGCTTTTGGAGAGATGGGTAATATTAATAAATATCTTGCAGCTGGGTAATCCGGGTTTCGTAGTTTTCCACTTCATCTTTATGATTGTTTTTCCTTACATAAACTAAGGCTGCATTTAAAGTTTAGCTGTGTAGGTACCTTTGGCAACCTTGATATTTTGGCTGACCCTAGTCGCAGGCTCAATATGTATGACTCCTTTTCCCATGGCAGGAGTCATACATTCATATTTTTTAGTATAGAATAGATCTCGGCGTAGCTTATGGAATGATGCAGTACAGGAAGTAAAGT
Organism: Lepidocyrtinus dapeste; assembly: GCA_036850885.1. Lineage (NCBI taxonomy): Eukaryota > Metazoa > Arthropoda > Collembola > Entomobryomorpha > Entomobryidae > Lepidocyrtinus > Lepidocyrtinus dapeste. The sequence goes on from JAANSQ010000185.1 coordinate 10,558, forward strand.
TCCCCATTCACTCTCCCTGATTCAGTAATGCCTAATGGCAGTATTATACATGTTGTCAAAAATTTCACCGACAAGTCAACCATGTCTTATGGAAAATTATAATTTCGAATAATAAACAATTTTAAAACTACTTTGGAAACAGAAACACAATCAGATTATAACATGAATTGTTAGGCTATTTCACATGAGATACAATCTCTTAGAAAGTTTCAGGAATTTCTCCGCAAAACATTCTTGAAATTTGGAATCTGTAGTAGGACTTTAAAGAAGCGTAAAAATCTTTTTCTCTTATAGCGTGGTACTGATCCGCTATCAAAGTATCGAGGATAGAAACCCACAATCATTAATCAGTCAGTCCTGTTCCACTTCTAAGGGAAAGTGACTCCTTAGATGGGCAAAGGTTGGCAGAATTGTTTTACCGGAAATTCAGTCATTGCCAATTAGACATACTTGTTTTAAAAATTCTATTTTCCATCTTCAGTCCTAGAGGCACAAACAATAAATGGTAAATAGCAGAAAGAGCAAGCATGCAGCCTGACTGAACAACTTCTAGAAAATTATAAAGGTAGCATTCACGTCGAGTGCAATTGCGGTATAATTGCTTTCTAAATAATTCCGATTCTGAACGATTACTTATTTCATATTCCCCTTCCTATGTTACATGTTTTTAAATGAGATGTAACATATGTCCCACTTTAACTGCGCTCCCGTGCTATTGCTAGCTAAATTCATTCCCTTACTGAACAGAAATTGTAGAAGTACCTAAAATTTTTATTTTCCATGGTTTTTTATACCGCTCACTGAAGCCGAAAAATAAAAAATTAATATTACTTCACCAATTACTAATAATCAATTTTAATACTATTAAATATTCATCATAAAAGTTAAAGTACTGATAACAGTTAAAAGTTTAAAATGAAATCCTAACTTTTACTAAAACTTAAGTACAGTTGACCTTTACCTTAAGTTAATTTATGTTACTATGACTTATCAAGGGTTTATCAATAATTGACATTATTCAAGTCAAGAAGGTTCAGGTACTCTCTGAACAATTAATCAGAAAAGCTTCCCTTTTGAGGTGCAATTGTTCAGAGATTCCACAGTAAATATGTACGAAAGTAGCTTTGTTTAGCCAGACCGTCCACATGTTCTGCTGCAGTGTAACCGCTATATGTGTATCTATTCTATGCAGTACATTGGGTCGAATAGGATTGGCAATGGGAAAATCTCCTTTTGCTTTAAACTTTCTCCTTCATGATCCTTTTATTATAACATAGCGAAAGCGAGCGATGCATACATAGCTATAGCTTTGGGTTTAGAATATTTCTGTCTACTTCCCTGAATATTTTCTTCTTAGCTATTCCATTGTAGTAGAAAGTATAACTAGACTGAGATTTTTGGCTGTACCATCCGGTACTAGTGTCGGGTCGGCGAAAACACTTTCTAATATTTAGACCTGCATGAGTCGCGAGCAGCAGCAGTGTGCAGTGAACAATCCGAGAAAGAAGAACATAATTTTACGGAGAAAGGGGAAAACTGTTTTGATTTTTTAAGCTAGTGGATTGACGTTTGTGAATGATAATAACAAAACAAGAACAATAATTTGGTCAAAAACGTCACTGTGTTTTCTCTTTGCTTCCAGTGAAAAGATAAATAAAACATATCCTGATGTAGAGTGTGCTTCACAACCAACGAGAAAAGTTTTATAAACTTTTGAGTTCTCCTTACAGTCATTATTGTCTTTGAAAGGAAACTCGTTTTACATTTTCTCCAAAAATATTATGCGTTTAAGTCATCTACCCACTTCCAAACTCACATCTTTTTAAATTACTTAGGACAAAGAAAAAAAGTAGAAGAACTCTCCAAGCACACATGAAAGCATAAAAGAAAGGAAGCCAGCATCAAATAAAAAACACAAAAGCAACGTGCTTCGCATTTTGTTGTTCTTTCCACTGCCGAGCATAATCACTTTGAATGAACATTGAACAAAGTAATTAGTGTAAAATGGAGTATAAATCAACGAAATGTAACGATTGTCTTTGATATTCCATTTCCCAATATTTGCAAATTGAATGTTGACACTTGATCAGTAAAATATCGAAAAGTCAAGAGTCTACCCGTCGCTTTCTCTTGTTCATAGCAATATTCATTATATAATTTATCGACCTTCGAAGTCAAGTGTGTTTGTGTTGCAAAAATGACCCGGAAAATCTAGCAAGCTTGGACATTTGGTTTTACCACCCGATGTGAGCTCAACGTGCGTGCGAAGGTCTTTTGTCCTCCTGAATACTAAATTCATCATCGTTCAACTAACAGACATCGAACCCATCATAAAGACGATACGACGTACGAAAAAGGTGAGGATCTTCTTTAATTGACTTTCCCCACTTCCAAAGGAAACTGATTCCAAATAAATATAGAATTTGACACTATGCGCATTGATTTGATATTAAACATTAAAAACAAGATAAAGCAGAAATAAAATGCTTGGTATTGAATTGTTTATTTTTTAAATCTCCTCAGGCCAAAAAACCACGTATTTTATGCTGTTTTCAGTCCTCATATTAGCATTTGATTCTTCATGTGTAATTATGAAGCATTTTGCATGAGGAATTGTTCATTTAGATAATTCACAAATGTTACTCGAAGGTCTGAGAATTGCTTTTGGAATTGATTAATGATGAGTGGGTTTTCTATTTACTGAAACAAAAATCGTTGATGCAGTATAATTTAGAGAGAGAGAGAGCTTGATTTGAAGCTAACGACGATAATTTTGTTCTAACGTGACTTTTTAGCAGCAGCATGCCAATGTAAATACGAGTGAAGAAAGGAAACGTCAAACACAAATGGTAAAACCGAGTGAAAGTATAAGTATAAAGTATAAGTATAAGGTACTCAAATACCTTATATCTACTCAAATTTTCCGGTTCGGGTTCTTACATTATCGCTGTTAGACTTATTACTTGTAGGTTACGTTGCAGTGACAGAAACAGTCATAGTCTGAACACGCAAGAGAAAATAATTTGAGCAAGCAAGTTCATCTCTTTCTGTTATGATGTAGCACTCTTAGCTCAAGTCACTCATTCCGTCATTTCCGGTGGTCGAGTTGTCTGGTTGTATTTTTGGCTTTGCTCAACAAACCCGGAAAAATAAGTATTTCCGATGTGCAAGTTATGTCAATTCGAGTGTTTTGTGTGACACCACTTATTCAATTATTCATTTGTCTTTGGTTCTATACACCCTATCCGTCCGTTTTAGGAAACAGGCATAAACTGACGAAGATACCATGTATAAAAGTGTGCAGGACAGTTATAATTTGACTGCGATCAGTGAGGCGCGAAAAATGTAGTTTCGGAAGCATGCGTGTTTGGTGAAAGCAGATAACTTTCTCCATCAAATATTTCCGACATTATTAAATCTCTCAGTTATTGGTACACATTGTTTAGATTTTTTGCGTAAATTCAAGCAATAAGTAAATAATAATACTTACTCTAGGGTAGAAATAGTTACACAATATAGTTTTGGTAATTTCCATTTCCTTTCGTTTCTAGGTGTGCTATTTGGTTTTTAGTGCTAACCAGAAGCAGTGCAGATTTACCTTTTGTCGCATCCAATTCGTTATCTGCGTTTATTTCCGTAATAATGGGTTAAATAAACAGCATTGACAATGAATGAAAATGAGCGTGCATAAACCAATTCTGTGCGGAAAATAAGTAAAAAAAATACAAGCAAAGTTAGATTACTCTGCTTGTACTTTATTGAAATGTTATAAGCAAACAAAAAATTGCATGCACGGGCGTCCTGCCACTTTCTTTTGATACCCATACATCCATATGCAAAGAATGTATTGAGGCATGCACAAAATCCGTGTGTCGCAATGCAGAGAATAGCTATTGCCTCTCTGCTAGCCCATAACTTTCTCGTTTTTCCTGGATGGTAAAGAGAGAGAGAGAGTAAAAAAGTGGTCCCTTAATACCAAGCTAAAGCAGAGCTACTACAGAACTCTGATACCATTAGACTCCTATATTGCTACTTTGTACTCGCTCCCCCCAAAAAAGACCGAAATGCAGGAAAGAGCTCAGCAGAAATAAAAGCTGAATTGGCTTGGAGTAAAGCTCTCTATTTTTTTACTTTTGCTTAATGCCTCCGCTGGCAGGCCATGCCTTGATAATGATGATGCACAAAAAAAAAAGAGTTTTGTGCGCTGAAAGCTTTTCCCCATCCATGATCCTCTGGACTTGACTGCCTGTATACATCCACTTTGGTTCGAGGAACGAACGGCGCGGTGGCGGTTCGTTCTCAGACGGGCAAGTGAATAAGTGTTAGAGCATTGCATTCCAACAGTCTGTACTTTCTCAAACAGGAAAAGAGTTTCTGCCGAAACAACAGAACTACTTATACACTAAAGGATGCGAGAACAATAATATTGCTTTGTGGAGAAATGAAAATGTTCCTAGGTTTCTCTCTCCCTCACTCCAGCTCAAGTCAAGAAGGAAGAGTAGAGAGAAGTTGGAAACAGAAACGGATAATTCCAACAAACATCCCATGAGTAATGGTATTAAAGTCATTTTTGTATTCATTCTTTCCGTTGTCTCTCTCTTTCACTTTGTTTGTGGGTAATATGTAATGCAATTTGGTAATACAGCCTCCGGCTTCATTTCTTCCCGAAAGATGTATCACATGCCCTTAGTTCCCATGAAAGCGCTCTTTGTTGCCATTTTTTACAAAAAATGCTCTAGAATAGAATTGTACTGTATGTTTGTCTTTATCGGCGTGTCTCATTACATTTACGACTTTCTCCGCACAATCATTTCCTTACCATGTAGCGCTTTTCATGTAGCAATAAAATGGCATACAAAAATTGAGGTTTGCTCCAAACTGATCATTCCAGGATCTATACTTGTTTGCATTCTCTGATACTAATAATCATAATTCTCTGGTATTAATTAAAGAGAAGCAGTTGTCACAAAACTTTTGTTTGTACTCACACGTCTAATAATCTCACTTTCCGTCTAATATTTCAGTATTTATTACTTTACCCATAAGCAAACTTTACGGAAGAGTCTTTGAGTTTATTTCCATTAATCATCGGGAAGGAAAACGTTATAGATGGAAAAGGATGGTAGACCAACAAAATATTTCAAATAACTTACTTGAATGACAGTAATTAATTGAAGTTTGGAGCAAGTATTTCATTTTCTGTTAGGCAAAAGCTTACAAATATTAAACATTTTTTTGGACATTTTTCATAAAACTGGATAGCTTTTCATTACGTTTATTAGAGATTAGTTAGAAGTCCTTGGATACTAAAAAAGTCATTCTTGTAATAGGTTGGACATCTATTTGGTATGAAATGATATGGATCAGCCTCCATTAACTAAACTGGATTGGCTGGTTTACAAAACACAGACAAATTATTGTAAACTCTATTTTTCATAATAGAAAACTTATATACATTATCCAATTAAATATCTGTACATGAATGGATGTCTATGGCTGTCTTTTATTTAGAGTCATTTGACAATAAAGGATGAGAGTGGCTATCAAAACCAATGCAAGTTTATTATCGACTAGGTTCTTTCATATGGGAGTATAATTAGATTCATTTTAGATCAGTATATATCTTCCTTATCACTGTTTTTCAATTGAACAGCCTTTCTGTAAAGTCGGTCGTGCGTTGTTTACTTGCGTTTGGAAATCTTTTTTAAAGCTTTTCATTCCAAAGCCGGAGTTACGTAAATTGCACTCCACTGGGCCCCTTATTAACACTCTTCATTGAGGTTTATCGTCAGTATAGCAACCATATCAGTTTCATTCGAAGATGAAGTTCGATAAGACAACCTCTACAGTTTTTTAACACAAAACTAAGAAAGTGTTTAAACTTACAAACTTCGATATTAATTCGTGAGAAAAACTGAATCGCGCTAATTTCGTTTCCAAGTAAACATGCTGTTCAATAGTTTATGGCGATTACCTAATGAGACGATTTAGTAAGACCGCGTCTTGGGGCGATACACTATGTTAATTAATTTTGATGAAGCATACATTTGTTCATGAAACCAAGTGGATAAGACCATGCGTGTAGTTGTATTATATTAGTAAAGTTTAAAGTTCTTTATGATGTTTTATACTATGAAAGTACTTGAACAGTTATTGTTATCGTTATTACTCCCCATGTGGTGCCAAAGATGCATGTTTTCTAACATCCGATAGTATTTTTATAAGTCCGCCGCTGCCCATCCCTTTGCCCTATTGTCTGTGTATTTAATTAAGGGCATGTCTATTGAAAAAGCAATTACTTAACATTAGGATCATGTGTGCCTCATAATTTCAATCCTTCTTTGTACCTGGGTTCCGTGAACTCCTCCTTATGCATAAAAAAAGTTGAAATTTCCCATACGTAACTGTAATACTCGCATAACGAACTTACATAGATGACGTGAGACCTTCTTTTTGACGTTGCCAAATCAGATCACTCAACCAGATCAAAATGATGAATGATTTTTGATGGGTTATTTTGGCTCGCTCATTTCATGAGTCATTTTATTTCATATGATTTCATGTCTCTCTGACCCATCTGATCAAGCACAACTCTAAATCCTTTGCAGATGACGTTATTTGTTTAAAAAGAACCTTAATGCTTTCAGATCTTTTCGGGAAAAGCTGGCATTTGCACCTTTCCGTCAAGATAATATTCATAGTCTCGTTGAAAGAAAGATAGGACTTGAGTAGAATCTGTCCAGCTCCAGATTCTTTAGCAGATGGCGATTTTTAGAGTTTCATAAATAAAACTCTCACCAGTCAACATAGTTTTCATCAATGTGAAAAGTAGGTATGCTGAGCACCTTACAGCTACAAGCGCTGGTCTTACATTCTCTCTTGCATTGCCTCTCAACAAGCAGGTCTCATTTCATTCATGCAGTTTGTAAGCTTCAATTTTATCTATTCAGAGAGGCAAAGGGTGTATTTCAGAGTTGTCGTTGCAAGAGAGCCATAAAAAGTGGAAAGATTTTAAAGTGAGATATGCCTCAATGGAGTGGGAGTGTAGGTGTATAACTTTCTATGATGATAACAGTTAAGCAGCATATTCTTCCATTTTAACATTTTATCGGACAAATTAAACTAAACTCTTATAAATGTGTAATCAGCAACTTTAGTAGTTTTTGCATCTTTCCTTAAAAATGAAAATTCGCAGTACATAATTACTGTACCTTCAACTCTTTGGCAGATGAGATGATTCACATTAATTTCAGAACTGGGGTATATTGCACCTGAAGAGTCTCCTTTTGTAAATATGACTTCAAATGTGAGTAAAAGTAACTAGTTTGGTTTGGAAAGGAGGTGTATCAATAAATGAATGGCGATAGAATAAAATTCAGTTCTCAATATCCTAATTTCAGTTTTTACAAATATTGTGTCTAACTGTGTTATAATATTTAACCTGAGCTAACGTTAAAAGCTTATTTAATAAAAGTCATGTCTATGAATAAACATGTGTTCATTGTGTGATTCATGCTCTTTAAAAAACGTACATGGTACAGTGAGCCCCATACCAAATGCGTTCACTCCAAAAACAGTAAAAAAGTGTAACGCTCCTTTCCACCTAACGTCCTATCTAATATTCATATAGTAAAATGACAAGAAAAGACAAAACGCTCTCACAAGAAGGCAATTGGGAGCAGTTTCCTCGGTATAATGATTTTCAAAAGTTCATCTTGTTATCATACTCAAAAGGAACTATAAAGCTAGGAAGAGGGCTATAAAGTTGTATTTTGAATTAAGATAAAATAGTAGTAAAGTAGCACGAGTACATGCTAAAGTACTGATAGTAATCGTGAAGGAAGAATATAAAGGTGTTCTAGCTTGTATGTTCTTTACATCCTACGCGATAACTGGTAAATGTAAACCGCTAAATCCCAACTTCTTTGGTACAAACCTTCTCCTGAACTATTTGTGTATACACATTCTGCAGTAAATGAATATACTTGTTTTTTCTTTTAAAAAAATCCTTCCTTTTGCTCTTTAAAGAACCTCATTTTCTTATGAAAGAACATAAGAATGCCAACAATAATAATAAGGGTTTTTCCAAACATGGAAATAAGAATTTTTATGATAGACATTATGTATCAAATTTGAAATTTTCTCCTGAACTGAACCCATTCTCTTTTACCTCTTTACTTACAATGTCTTCTTCACCCCTTGACTTTTTCCCGACTAGTTGGAGGGCTCGTAACTACTTAGAAAAGGTAAAAGGGATGTGGAAACTAGAAAATATCCTATACTATCTATATTTTCCCAGAACAACGGCATTTTATTACTTATTACTTTTTTTGGTGCGATATGAGACTTCGTATCTCATAGATGACTTACGTATTTATGTATACTTTTAAGGTTTTGTATTTTCTTCAAAAGAAATCAATATAGATAGATGCATATGCCAACAACTCATCCCCACAATTTAAAGCAGTGAGAAAACAAGAGAAAGAAGAGAAATTTATCCAAAAAATTGATTAATATTTGATGGCCAGCTTTCCATGCATTTTTTATTTCTCACAGTAGTCATTTTCTTGCTTGTTCTTTTCTTACACTTTTATTTTTTCCTCTCGGAAATTCTCAATCTTTTTATGATTTTCTTGGTTTCCTACAATTCATTTCAGTCTCTGAATTTTTTACTTGTGCCATTCAGAACGTTGGGTCGATTTTTCTCTTTGCCCGTCAATGCACACAGTTTGTGTTTGTAAGCGATATTTTGTGTGTAACAGAAAAAAATGAAAAATTTTCTATACTTCCGTTTATTTTACCGTGATAGAAGGAATCAGAGGTTGGAGGGGTTATTGTATATGTACAAGATGTTTTCTTATGTATATCTGTGTTTGGAAAGCTTATTTGTGTTTCTTATGAGCGTGTACACTGCGCCAAATGATTTTCCTTGTGTTTACCCCGTTTTGCTTTTACGTTTCTGAGATATTTTGAAATGTAATCTGAATCTTATGGGTTTTATTGCTTTATTTTTTTCTGCAGATGTGGCTTTATTTTAACCTTTTACTTATTCCAATATAAGGAACCCAGGTTTCATGATTAATTCATTTAATGGGAAATGTTTCCAATTTTTAAACAAAAAAGAAACAATGGCACCTCCAAAGCCAGATGTGGTGCGTATACATTCATTAAGTAAAACATTATTAAATGCTGTCACTTTCACATGAAAAATTTTACATTCTGTTTGAAAATTTTAAATTGCCCCAAAAAAATTATGAGCTAAAGTTGAGTTCCCCTGTATCCTTTAACTTTTGATACTCTACTTACTCCACTCCACTACTTTCATATACCTTAACTGAACTTTGTTGTTACGTGTCGCCCACTTGTTTCTCCAGGTCTTTTCTTCTTCTGATGAGTCTTATTTAAAGTTTAAATATTCAAGAGAAACTAAAACATTAATGTGTTGAAGCGCTTGTCTTCGCACTTTCTCACATACATTTTAGACGAGGAAAAGTTGATTTGCTTAAGGCCTTGAAAAACAGCTCAAAATATGAATAATATGGAGATAAAAACATGCAACTTTTCCCCAAGAAGCTCTCCTCATCTCGCCTTTGAATATTTTCTTCTTTTGAAACATACAAATCCTTCTATCTCTTCCTATTTTCATCACCCTCAATAGTCATAAATTGCTTGGTGTAGGGTTCATATACTATTTCTCAAACAAGGTTTTCATTTTTATCTTTGTTTCATCAAATTAGGGAGGGCAAATTGCACCTTACCATACGGATAGTGCCGAAGGATAAAAATAAAGAAAACTTTACTTGCATCCTATCCACCCTTTTTACCATCAGGTTTGAAAAATATAGTCTCATTCTTTTTTTCATATTTTATTCTTTCACCATCTACATCTCTAGCATGACCGCCTCTAACGTATTTGGTGTTTCGTATTTGAGATCTTTTAAATTCAATCACTTTCAGATATTAGATACACAATCAATATCATATGGAGATGAGTTCCTGCGACAAGTGCAGATTACATTTACTTGTCCGTCGTTGGCACCGAAGAAATCGAGCCTGAGAAAATAGAAATATTGGAGGGTTTAAGCATGCTAATGGCATTAGCAACGTAGCTTATGCTTCAACACAAGTTCTCTTCTAGTTGTAGCAGCACTGAGGGTAAAAGTAGCTGAAACTGATAAGTTAAGTATTTTATATTCTTTTTGGGAGAAAAGATTACCGACAAAAAGACAAGGTTACATAGCAAGTGGAAGATGCCTAGAAAATGGAGGAGTTCAAAGGGAAGAAAGAGAAAGACTAAAATGAAAGAAAGAGAGAGAGAGAGAGAAGAGAAAAAAATTGGCATTGCTTCCCGCATACCACATGCACACACAAATATTCTTTTCTCTCTCTGTCAGCTCCTTCTCCTTCTTATCATATGTACTTTTATCCTTTTAGTTTTTCCCATTTCATTGTTTCCCTCCAAAGACTTATAGAATAATAAGGAGCCTTAAGGTTTGGCACCGGTCTATATCCCCCATTTAAACGTTCCAAGTTCCTAATAGTAGTCAGTACATTAGATATTATTGGGCAGATGAGATCAGATTGTGTAAATGTCGAATAGCTAGAGAAAGCTAGGTATTAATGATGTAATGTTTGACTGGAGAAAAATCTGGCAAATAACACCAACTATACTTATGCTCTTTTGCCTTTTCCCAACAGCTTTATGATGGTTGAGCTGTATTTTTACATAAAATTAAATTTACAATGTGTTTTGTAGCGTAAATAATCCATTTAAGTTAATCCTGCTGTCTCTGCATTGTTCAAATTGTTGATTACTATTCATCCAGCGACTTTTAATCTGAATAATTTTACCATGTGAAACGGTAAAACCATGAAAACATATCTTGTTTACTTCACTGCGGCTATATGAGTCGTGGCAAGTCTTTGCGTAATGTTCCGTTCTCATATATTTCCGTGTCCTCATAAGATTTCAGATGATTAAGGAATGTGTAGCGTAATGAACTGTGCAAAAGGACGCAGATAGAGCAATTTCCTCCATGACAATTGGTGGGTTTCCCTCTCTTTAAAAAGATGAACTATAAGAAGACTGCATTCTCAGCTTTAAATCGTAAGTATTCCATAGGGCAAGGAAATGGTGAAGCTAGAGAAAAAACATAAGCATCTCGTCGTTTCCACTCGAGTTAAGCATTTTCTTGGGATAATTTCTTGCCAAAAATGGAAAAGAGGTGTGTATATTTTAAATTGTACTGTGTCTAATGTTCTGTGTTGAATCTATACAAAGTAGGGTATTATTATAAGTAAAATAGATCTGCAGAGTCGTAAAGCGTTTGAAGAGAACATTTGAATTGTCTACACCTGCATAATATTTTCCAACTAATCTAGCCCCATTTACATTGCAGTGTTGGAATGAGAGGGGAAGGAAACAAAATCAGAGCTTAATATTAGAATCTGGGGAGAAAAAAAAACATATTTACTAGGCTTAATCCACAACAAGAGAAATCTCAGTATAGTCTAGTATCATTTAGATAATGACCAGAAGGACTGCGCGAATGTGACTCTTCCGACGGAGATGATCATGATGTGGAGTGCTCTCCTTAGTAACCTGAAGCCAGTAAACTAAACTGTCCTTATATAGTAATAATGTGAAGTGGTCAAGCCCACGCGATGTAATTTCCATCAGCAGACGTAGGCACACTCTGTTTGACCGCTTAATATTGATCTATGTTCGGTTTTTGATGATGGTGGTGGTATTGTGGCCAGAACAAATTTAGAGAATTGAGAGATCTGAAAACGATACATGAAAAAAAACTCTGTGTGTAATCCAATGGCTGTGGAGAAAAAGACACAAACCTAAATGCATTATTATGAGTAGGTGAGCTTTCCATTTACTTCTGGCTCCGTCTCACATGCACACACACACAAACTTATTTTATTTCACAAAGAAAGTGTAAAGTTGAGTCTTTGAGGAAAAGTGAGCATTGGAAGCACGCTATGTAGTACTTTTCCCTAAAAAAAGATTATCTGGCAAATCGTGCAAGGACGACAATGCTGTTGACGAGCAATCGAAAGAAAAAAGAAAGGGTGAAAAATGGCAAGTCTGTAAAAAAATTGCCCTGTCTTCTACTTTTCTTCTTTTAACTTTATACATGTACACTCTTTCATGAGACATATAGTCAGAGAAATGTTAGTAGGAGCTGCTCCAGTTGGAAACAGTTATGGGCTTTTTCACCAGAAACATGAAAAGGTATTTTTTACAGGGAGACTTAAGCTGGTTGAGTAAGCCACTAGAGTAAATTGTATGAAACGGTATTATATACCATCTTGTACTTTTAACAGATAAAGAAAAGTCTTCAGGGACTAATGCAGCTTGTTTAATAAAAGGTGTTGGTAGATTGCCATTCATTCTGAGACGGTATTGAGTTGAAAGCCTATTCATCCTGAGGTAGCAATTTCCATAAACACCCAATTTTCCAAACATATGCACGTTTACGTGTACATTTTTCCTTTAAAAATTACATTTTTTTGCAAGGCCGTGGCAATTGGTGTGCTAGTTGGAAATCATTTTAACCCATCTTGAGCCATAGCTCACATCAATTTCTTGGATAGATACACCAATGACGTAATACAAAACCATTCTATATAACCCCTACAAGATATCCTCTCATTGGGAATGTATTAGTACCCTTGACAAGTACAAGAACTCACTTGACTCACTCCATATTCATCAATGTAACGCTGATCATCTATTTTCTAGTTCTGCTTCAATCTAGACTTAGCCTTTATGCTTACACTGCGATTGCGACGTCCATAAAAAGAATTATATTATCGCGAAAAAAGTCGCAAAAGTAAGCCTACTCTGAGAAAATACCTTCTAATTTTTTCTACTCTTTTGGCTCATGATTATACCATCCAAAAAGCTCACGTTCTCATCTACTGGTCTGCTACAAAATGAGCAAATGAATCGGAATAATAAGCAAAAATGCTAATAACTGCTTGGCTGCGTACATTCTTCCATTAAACAATGTCGTTCTGGAAGTAACAAAAGTTCTTCATCCAAAATAGAATGAAAAGGAGTTTTTTTTTCTCGGCAGTTTTTACGCGTGGAACTAGCTCTTTTTTTTCTTACCAGCTTGTTTTTCTCTTTTCCAATTCACTAAAATACTACCACATAATGGTACAAAACCGAACATTGTACGATTGAATTGCTTAGCGTGATATGGTGATAGGAAAAAGCATCTTCTTACTTTTTCGTCTTACATCTTCTCTCTATGAAATACTTGAATGTAACGAAAATGCATGATGGTTGAGAGCTTGTGTGTGTCATGAAGATGATCGTTGTACATACATACTTAACTTGTAAGAAATAAATAGGTATAGAAAGCAATATTATACATCCCTTTCCTTATGATTTTTCGACTTTTGGAGCTAAAGACAAAACCAACTAGGGGCATGCATCAATACATATTATTTTTTTTTCTATAACGTCATACTAACAAAAGTTTTTGATCTTAGCACATGGAGTATTTTTTATATTCCTCGGGAAGGATACAGCGTGTGCTTGTATGTATTTCGTATTTATTCAGTCTGGCAAGAATATCACACATTCTTAGAAATATAAGGATTTTTTTTCGGCAACCTATAATATACTAAGGATTGGTCGTACAATTTAAAGATGCAACTCTTGAAAAGTGAAATGCCAGTATGTAAACTCTCTCGTACGTATTATTTGTGATATGAAAATGTACAAGGAGGAGATTGTTGGCACAAGAAGTGTTTTAAATTTTTTCTTACAAGAGGACAAAGTATCTCGTTGAAGAAGGCTAGTGTATGCATTTATGTATCGGCATAAGCTTAAAAAGCAGCATGTGTTAAGCAAAACATTTTCCACTACCTTCATGTCACATAACCCATTATCGGTATCTTTTCCTATTGCCTTATAGCCAAAGTCAAGTCAACCAAACAATACATATTTTTTTTGGTCTGGCATGCCATACATATGTATTACGTTGTCAAATGCTATCTGTACCTATTTATATGTATATTATAATAATGTATTATTCAGTTTGGCGGAGGTGGATAAGACTTAACATGCTTCGTATTTCTTTTGGGCCCTTTTGACTAAAAAAAAGGTTGGCGATCACGAGCATGATAACTTTTTTACACTGGCTGCTGTTGTTCAATTGGAATGTTTAAAAAGTGAGAAAATTTTTTGAACACTGTAAGATTATATTACTTAAAGAGAAGATATATAGGAACGTGTGTGGAAAAAGGATTTAGATTTTCTTCTCCTAAGCTACGTCTTATGGTATTTTGGTAGATGATGATTAGAATGATCTTCTTTTTCTTGGTCGTCATCTTATTCCCTTTTTTAATATGAATATATCTACTTAGCTCACTATCCCAAGATTATGTTTATGTCGTTTTGTTGTTTGGTTCTTGTGTGCTGTTGCAGATGTAGAAGCTCGCCAGTTTGGATCTGGGTGATGAGCGTGTAACAACGACGAGACCCACTCACACAACAAACAACTCTCAACATTACTACTCCTACTCACACATTACTACCAGTACTAAGCAGAAAAGATCTACTTGCATTACTACTCCTACTAGAACTACTTTTTACTCCTTTTTAATGCTACTACATCAAGAGTGAATCTCGGCATTCTTCTTGAAGACGTTGTCGTTTTTTGGGGAACAAGTGACTCCTGATCAGTCAGAGTGGTAGTGTCGTCTTGTATGGTCTCTGCAACTTTTACAGTATTTTCTCTCCTCATTTTTGCCTGAACCTCTGTGCCTGTGTGGTGATTTACTTGCATGCATCTATCAAAAGACTATAGAGGCAGCTGAAAAAAAACTTAAGTCAAAAACAGTCATAGCGAACAAAAACAAATAGGAGAAAACTATTTATTTTCTAGAGTGTACCACCGCACGAGGACCATTTTTACAAATGTATAACTCTTTCTCTAGCCTTCCACTCTTTTAGTAAAAGTAACAACGAAAGTTTCTTGAACAGTTTCTGCCTTTTCTTGGTTGAGGTCGCAGTAGAAAAACATTATTGGAAATCAAATAGAGAACTACCAGTTAGAGCAAAAGTCAAAGCGAAACAACAACAATAAAGTTAGTTTGTTCTAAAAATATTTTTGTTATTTATTTGCTACGATAACGACGACACTGTGTTCGCTGCTCCGACGAGACAAGACGGAAGATATATAGAAAGAACCAGAGTGCCTTATAATCTCATAACTAAAAGCAGCTAATTCCGTAAGGG
Organism: Lepidocyrtinus dapeste; assembly: GCA_036850885.1. Taxonomy (NCBI): domain Eukaryota; kingdom Metazoa; phylum Arthropoda; class Collembola; order Entomobryomorpha; family Entomobryidae; genus Lepidocyrtinus; species Lepidocyrtinus dapeste. The sequence goes on from JAANSQ010000185.1 coordinate 25,823, forward strand.
TATCTGCAAGATCAAGCAAAATCCTGAAATAAGGAAATAATTCCCAAAATTGTCACCATCTGTGTCGCTTTTCATTTCGATTCGCAAACATTGAGGGAATCACTTTATTAGAAAGCCCCTACCTGCTCCACTACGGGGAAAATAATAACAAGCGGAAGGGCTGCGCTCTCACCACCTCATCCAGCACCACCACGAACAACTTAAATATAATCAACAACAAAATATTTTCCCTCTTCCCATCATCGCCACCATCAAATGTGCCAAAGAAAATGAAAATGAGTGACGGACTCGGTGTGACTTCTGTAACTATTGTCACCAGTCCGTCTGTGGTCGCTCCAACCACAATGAACAGTCTTAATAGTGCCAGTGGCGGTGTCGGTGGTGTGACAACTATGCCCAACTTGTCCTCCGCCACCACCAATAATCACATCAACAACTCCTCAAATTCCCCTTGTGCCAACAATCATACAAACACGCAGAATTTAGCAGACTACCTCGCACAACTCATCAAGGACAAAAAACAGCTAGCAATTTTCCCCAATCTCTTTATCCACGTGGAAAGAATACTCGATGAAGGTAAGCACAATGCTCCATTTATTCTTTTTTCATTAAAAAATTATTACCCAGGTATATGGTTTTTCGAGTTACTCATTTTTCACCTTTCTCATTCTACGACTCATTCACTCCCACAACAACTTCTCTTTCTCACGTCATTATACCATAACATTAGTAAACTTGAGAGATACCTTGGCCCCGAACCTAGTCCATTGAGACAACGAGAACGACTCATGGACTACTCATCCATCCAGAGTCGACCTAAACGGAACGATAGGCATGCATAAAACACATAAACGTCAAATGGAACATTTAGCCGGTATTTTTCGCTCCCTCTTTTTTTTCCCTGTTGTTGTTTCTCTTGTCCATGGATGCAGAACAATATAAACGCGTTGTTCTTTTTTTTATTACACATGTACCAATGTACCTCTCTAGTCTCAGCACTTGCTCAATATTTTTTTTAATGCTTACATACCTAAACACACTTCATCTTTTTTAAGGCTAAGCTCTTGATTCATTATAAACTTTCACATCCTATTTGAATCCTAGATTGAGGCGACGAATGAAGATATTTATGCTACGATTTGTTTTTGTTTACACTGATTTAGTTGATTGTTCTGTATAGTCGTAATAAATTTTCTTATCCATTTATGGCGACCCAAGAGAAGAAACCTATTTTCTTGCGTTGGTTTTTCATACTGGTTTACTAGCTGATTACTATGCTGAAGGCATTTTTTATGTGGTAAAGTGGCAACAAGCACTAGATCAGTACTCGAATTCGCCATTTATATTTTCTCACTGAAGCAGCATCAATGGACGATATAAACCGTCATAACATTGTTCTCAGCATGGTAGTAAAATGGAATTTGATACAGCCTTGTCCCACCACCGTTAGCATCACATATCGCTTTATCCGTTCTGACATACTGATTCACTTTACTCCTTTCTATGTCGATAATGTTGACGAAGAAGACCCTAGAAAAATGAAACCACGGTGATGCAAAGCCAAGGGCAACATTTTCTCCGTTAAATCACAATGAATTATTTCAGACCATCATCCTTTTCTTTCGTTCACTTTTGGCATAACCCTGGGCCAAAAGTTCATCTCACGTTGAATATCTTGCTTTCTTTTAAATTTTTAACAATCAAACGCTTTCATACGTCTTCTAAAAGAAAATTTCTCATAAAATCTTATGCAATTTACAAATATAATCTTTTAATAATCGCCAGGCAGATTTCTATTTCGAATTATTTTGACAAGCTCCAAATTAATGACGAGACAGTGGCACGTAAATTAGAGAAGAATTTAACCCATCAAGACACAAGAAGCACTTTATGTAGTCGGTTTTCCTTTAAGCTAAGATTATGACTATATTATCGACGGTTTATTTGGCATAAAATTTTGAGGGAAGGGTATTTTACATGCCATTTACTTGGTAGGACGTTTTCTTATTTTTAGAGTCTAAACAATTTAATGTCGGTTCATATAACTTGAACATTTTATAAGACAAGAAAATGTAAAAGCATAAGAATATTGGAAACGGGAATAAGGAATTGATAATGTAGTAATAATCATCAACCAAGATTATAAAAAAAAGAAATGCTTGTAATGATGGTGTGTAAAGTGCCAAAAAGATTACACGAAAGCCTGAGAAAAGGCAACACGCAATGCAAACACGGTTGCATGCTAAAATCGCTTAGCAGCGCTAGCGCTGATACTGCGAAAGTTGTAAGTATACATCTGTAACGTTACTATGAATTTTGAAGATATTCTGGGGAAAGATGGAGCATAAACTATACACATCATATCGTCATCACCAAAGTAAAAACATTTTTCATCGTGATTTGAAAATATGTTTTTGGGAGAATATGGTCTATAGGACTCATAATGTGTGCATAAAAAGAAGCATATTATGCCATATTTTTATGAAGAAGCACGTTAATCTTGGTGGCGGTGAAGAGGTGGCTACTGTTACTACTTTGAAACCTTAAGAGCTCTAACGATATCGATATCGTCATCATCTAAACATTTTATCATTACATACATTGTTCCTTGGCTTGGGATCTTGTAGACTCTTGTTGGTTTGCTGAACTCTTCGGTAAAATGTTGTTGGTTGTGAAATAGATTCTTTTCTAGAGTCAAGTAACTCTTCATTCCGCGTGTTTGATGGTGAGCAGATTCTCAGAAGATGTAAAGCTTGAACGTGGAAGAAGGGCTTCGTGATGCACTTTTTCCTTATTAATAATGTTGATGATGTATGGGTAAATCGATCTCATTTGATTGCTACCGTTGATGCACATTTTTTTGCGAGAAAGGAATAAAAAAGAAAAATGATAAGGTTGTATGAGGATCGTAATCTTAATGAATATTTGTACCTTTTAATGGGCATATGTACGTAATGTAATTAATGCTTGCTTTTTTCATTTGAACTTGGCCTGAGATAAAAGCAGTTTTTTTTTGAAAAAGATCTCAAGAGGGTCCAGGTATTTATTAGTTGAAGCTATACTTTCATATTCTTTAAAACAAATACAAGTACAATTAGGTATACTCTTTTATCCATTCTTTTGAAGAGCTTAAGATACAGTTTTAGTAATCCCATGTGGGAAAATGTGCGATACTCTTATCATGTTTTCATGAGTCTCTCTCTCAAACCTATAATCATGTCAGTTTATTCCTAAAGCGGTAATTTGTTTTAAAGAAGTCATTCATGAATAATAAATTGTGTAGGATAATTTATTTTCATCTGCCACCAGATACATTGTCTTGCCAAAAAATTATAATCATAATCATCATAATCATTCCCTAAGCTTAAGTAGTTTTGTCTTTTTATTAACATTGGGAATTTAAATAGGTACGTGGATTAATATGATTCATCGTGATCAAATGGTATTTTTTGGGAGGACCACACTAATCCAAAAGTTTGTAGCTGCATGTACGACGAATTTTCATTCCACGCAAATATTAGTTATGGTTTTGGTATATTTGGCTAGGAATTCATGTATTACCGCATATGAGTTTGGTAATTTAAAAGAAAATTTTAAATGTTGCATGCAAAATTTATGCATCTTTTAAAGAAAAAAAATCTTCCTCTCATTCGATTTGGTCTACAGACCATGACAGACTACACACAACGCATTTATGATAGCTTTTACTTAAGTTTACAGTGATCATGCACCACACATTTTTCATGTTTTTGCTTATGTGATTGCAAAATTGTCATTAAGCATTTTTCGGAATGGAATTTATCATCTCCTGTTACATCATATAAGGTTATAGTTGATGCCACTCAAACTGAATCTTGTGTAGGTGTAGGAGGCGTTTGAAACAGGAACTATGTTCGTTTTTATTGTCTGGCAATGTCTAAATCTTTCATAAAGGTTATATAACAGACCACACCATCGCTTTTGTAGTCTCTATCATTTTGTCGAAATCTCATCATCATCATGGTAAGTCATCATGACAGTAATAATATTTGTACAGCAGCAGACGCCTGGCTCGACTCTTGACAAACCATAGTAATAATCATCAGAGAGGTGAAGCCTTGTTAATGTGACACCAACAGCAGGAGCACTAAACTCCTTGTCCTCTATGGTTATTGTCTTATCTTAATGTTCTTTACCAGCAGCGATGCTTGGACCAGACTAGTTTTTAGCGATTTTACGAGATGTGTCCCATAATATATGACAAGTTATCGTTTTGAACACAATTCAATTTTCTGCTTGGAAAGTGAATGATGCTCCCAAATTATGGATGTAAGCAGAAGGCAGGTATGTACAGAGATGAGAGCATGCATAAATAAAACGAGTGGGATGAATCCTAACAGCCATAAAACACTGCTTAATAATATGTGTCGGAATATTAAAAATCCTCTTTTATTAAAATATATGCAAAGGGGCTAAACATTATTTTCAAAGTGTGTATGCATGGTCATAGTTGATTATATGTCGAAGAAAAGAAAATGAATTATTCTTTATTATTAGTTTACCGCATTCTCATGCGCAAACAGGACTTGACACTAGGAGTATAAGTACAGTCCTCTTACCTCAGAGCTTCGCCCTGAACTATGTGTTGTCCTTCTTGGTAAAACGTAAAGGCTGCTTATGGCAAAAGCTCTCGACTACACCCAAAAATGGAAATAGAAAAAGCTTATTAACCATGTACGTTACGTAATGCTTAGAAAGGAAATGCATGATGGAATATTCTTGGGGAAACAGGAATGGTGCATTCGACTCATAAAATATTCATTAGAATGGACCGCGTATCTTTGACTCCGTTCCAGTCTCGCTCCAAGCACACAGTACTTGTCTTTGTTGTCAATTTGAAGTATGCAACCTGCAGAGGGAGAAGGACAAAGGAAAAAGGTCATTCAGTGACTTTTATCCTGTCATATATACTGCATTGAAATTATGTTATATACACCAGCTCTTAAACAGCAATTTTTAAAAAATCTGATATTTTAGGCATGTCAAATTGCATTTGAAAAAACAAGGGGCTTTTTTCCCTGTTTGTCTTTGGAAATGTTTCATGAAGTACCTACTCAGAGTGTGGATGTGGAAGGCTATTGAAATAACCACAGACACGAAATTTCTTTTGTTTAGACAATGAACTCTGAAAAGGAGCGGGTTTACAAGTTCTTTTTTAAGTAAAGGGGACTATTACTCTTAGTATTTACTTTTACGGTTTGAAGGATCCTCACCGCAGATCTTCTAGGAAACATAAATGCCTTATATGTTAGAAGCCTTTAGGTTCTTTCGTTATAAACATGCTTGTAGTCAAGGGACAGGAAAGAACGTGGTCTTTGTAATAAAGCAATACAGAAGTTGGTCTTTCCATGAAGTTCCAACTAAATTATGTGAGTGAGAGGGCTTTCATCACATCACATAATGTACATGGTTGGTTAGTCAGAGCACACATACAAAGACGCTGTAAACAGAAGAGGAAGAAAAGTAGAGATAGTTGAGAAAAGTTTTCAAGGAAATGGAGAGAAGTACCTTAGTCTTGGTCTTTTACAACAAAAGGTATTCTGTTACAGGTGACTGGATTAGTGGTAAACGAAAGGAAGAGTAGAGTAAATTGAATGTATTACGCATACAATTACCTGTGCACAACTACCATTATTATTGCATTAGACTCCCTTCATTTTCGTTTATTCAATTGTTCAGGTTCAAGTTCGCAAGGATGCATGGAGAGAGAACTGGAGAAGTAGGTATGCTATTTGTATGACTTATGAAGTGCACTTGTTCTTTTGAAAGGTCGATGTTTCTGCGTTTGTTACCTGTTTCTTTTTATCCCTTCGTTTTTTTTTCACCATTTTATGTGCTACCCTAACCTCCCTTTTCCTAATCTGGTACATGGGCCTCATGGAACGCCAGGCTTAATGTTTACATTGATAAAGGCTTATATGGCGGTGGTGTGTGGTGATAAAAAGGAATAACTTGTGTGTGGCATACGCTACCAAGTGAATTCCTTTTATATTCTCATCTCTCTTACATACTTGTCATTTAGGTATACAGACTTTTACATCTGGTTTTAGACCCGAGAGCTCACAACTGAGAATGCATGAACGAATTTCCTTCAAGGGAGAATATGCAAGAGCCTTTTAAAAGCTACTAAAGTGTTTTATTATCAATATATAATCTAAATAGGAAAGACGCTTGGCTCATGCTGAGATAGTGTTTGATGGACCTGGAGAAAAAAAAGCAATGACATGGAACATCAAAAGGAAAAGAGAAAAGACCAACCCTAACTTTTTTCCAAACCTTTTTACATCATTGTGGAATGCACTTTTTTATGACATTTCAATAGTAAAAACCGTAATATCTTTTGTGTAAAAGGCTTTGCTTCCTCCATTTCAATGTGCAAAAGTGAGAAGATTGCTTGATTTTTATGAAAGAATACAAAAGGAAAAAGGTGCGAAATTACCTTAAGCGTAGCCTACCATTAATTTTTTTTGGCGCTTTGGAGCACAGATTCATTCATACCGAACTAGAACTTATGCTGCATTTGCAATTTACATGTGCTCATTTTTACTCATATTTTTTTTACTGCTGACACATCATGTCGTTAGAAAGTCACTTACCTAGTGTATTATTCTAAGTTGCATGCATGAGGTTGTTTTTCCTTTTTCAGACATGTGCCTTCGTCGTTTCAGGTCATATTGCATCTAAGGAGCAAACCTCACGATCGAGCTTTTATTTCAACCTTTCATAAACAATTTTTCATTAGTAAATGATGGCATTAACGCAAAGTTTTTGTCATCGCATCATATCAAAACGCATTTTACAGTTGGTTGGTTAATGTACCAGGGAGTACATAAATCACAGCTTTGGTGCGGTCGAGGGATGTAATAGGTTATGTTAATGTTGGTGTTATGTAATCATCGTAATAGAAGAAGACACCCTTTTAGCCCGAATTTTCTTTTTGTAGTATCGGCCAAGTCAATATTCCTGCAAAGCTCATTATCATCATCAGCTTCAGAGTGCATTTGCATAGTACTGTTTACCCACAAGAATTAATATCGTAATGATAAATATATTGTTTTTTATGTAGAAGCCAGAGGTACTCTGATGAGTATCACAGTAGTAGTAATAGTCCATATTATCGGCAACGTGAATACAAAAGAAATCAGGTGAGTCCACTTCTCCGTGTTGATGCCTACGTGGGTAATTGCGGTTTAATGACAGCATTACTACCCCTGGATGTACAACGTATGGCATGTACTGCGCAATTTATTTGTTTGATTTTTGTAAAAGTTTTTTTTATTATGCGGCAGAACCAAGCACCAAAAAAAACTTTGTTCCCTGGAAATTCTAGAAGTATTTATACTGGTGGTATAAGGGGGTGAATTATGCAGGATAGAAAGATTTATGTCTGGTAGTCCCTCCTTTGAATCTCAGAAAAGCCTAACAATATGGGGTGATTTTGATTTGAATTGTTTAGAAAAAGTTTTGCCATGTGGATGAAATAAGTTTATAACAAGTATACTCATTCATCATCTCTTTGGTAAGCAATGCTAAAGAATCTGAAAGATTTAATTAGTTGCGTACGCATCTTTTTTAAATTGTTTTTGCTGACTTACAAGTTGCAACTGAACTGCGTAAACGAAACTTGGTAACTTTAGCTGAACTTTTCAAGTAAGTTGTTTCGTTTTGTAGTGAATTGAATCTGTTGTGGTATTTTTATATGAATTGCAGCACGGGGCCGTTGTTTGTACCACAGACACAAACTGTACGCTAGTTAAATTTTAATATAAATGGAAATGACACTTTTGTATCTTAATAAGGTTTTTGGAAGAATGAAAACATAGTTGCATATTAGCACAAACTAGAAAATATGCTAGCTCCGCCTTTCCTATTGTCAGAGGGATCAGTTTAATTAATTTAAGAAATGTTGGGAATTCTAAGGATGATTTCATCATGATCCTAATCCACCTAATCAACTTTGCGCCTTAAGCATAGGCTATGCATCATGCATGCATAAAGTTATCAAGATAAGTTCTAATGGAATATTCTGTCAAAAAACTGAATTCTTACTTGGCTTTCATGTCTATGCATGAAAAGAATTACAAAATTTCCAACTTCATATCATTACGACTAAAATGGACAAATCCATTTTTACAAAATATTTTGTTGAAGGTTTTGAATGATTAACAACCAAAATGAATATTCCGACAAGTAAACATGACTTCTCACGCTTTTTATAAGAAAGGTTTACTCATATCCCAACAGACTTATTTACGATCTTCGTCTCAGGATACTTTACGAGGAAGGAAAAAACGTTGATGCAACATAAGGGGACTACTGGAAGTTACACCGTTTTATATTTCTATC
>JAANSQ010000186.1:0-34177 GCA_036850885.1 Lepidocyrtinus dapeste
TTTCATACCTCAGCGAAGCTATGTCTCTATCTGCTTTAAAGCATTTATTGTTATTACATTTCAGCGAAAAAATACATCCCTGCTGATTTAGTTTATACCAATTATCAAAATAACGAGTGCAAGTATTTTGAAAAGAGGTAGGGTGATCCAATGTGACACTGGAGGAAAACAGGGTGCACTCTTGAAATGAAAATAGTCGAGCATTGTTTTTCTCCTTTTGTGTCAGTCATTCTTCCAGGGAGATTTTGTTTTCAAAACAATCGATTGCTCTTGGACTTAAGTTTAATGAGCCAAATCCCACTAGTTAAACCCTCGTGGATGGGATGGGCTTTACATCGTTAAATTTATGAAACAATTAGTTGCCTCCTAATTTTCACAATTATATGTATAATCTTTTTAGGCTAAATGGTAACGTACTCTACCAACAGATTTTACTCTAGGGGTGGTTCATTTATTGCGCACGAGAGAGGAAAAAAGACGGCTCTTCTTATTACCCCTTGATGCGTTATATGGCGGAAAAGAGAACGAGCAAAAAGCAGCGATTCTTACGCTACGCCAGAAATGAAGAGTACATTGCCTATGGCAAGCAATTAAATCACATCTGCCACACGCCACTTTAATAACCGTGACAGTTGAAGAGTCAGTCATGAGAAAGAGGCAGAAAAATGGCACGACAAACATGAATCATACATATCTCTACAGAAATTTCAACTTGTCTCCTTTCCCATCTCCATGTTTCTTAAGAACATCTTAATTCCACCTGTAACTTGATGTAGATTTACGTAACGAGGAAATAACAAGACGATAGCCAGCTATACTTAGGCTACACTTGAGATCCGGCTGACTGACTCTTTTTAACGGATTTTAACAGGCAAAAATAATTTTTAAATATGTATTTTAGCCGCACTACAAGAATTCATATGATGTTTGACAGTTGACGACACACCATGACTTGCAATTTTCCAAATGGAAGCGTACACTGAAATGCATACTGGGGCGAAATGAGCCTTCTTACCAAATTGCAAACGTACTTTACAGTTATACCAAAAGCATCCAATTTTCTTGAATATTTTACTTATTTCTACTTTGAGGAAATTGTATAAAATAAAATGTACAATTTACGAAATCGCCGAACAATACAAACGTTAAAATTATTTTAACAGCAATGTAACGCTCTTGATTTTTGCATGTAGAGTTTTGTCGTTAGGCAAATTCATAATCAAAATTTATAGTCTTCAATAGCCTCTGAGTCGCACGGTGGTTGATTTATATTCAGTACTTTTGTAACTACACAACATTCAAATTATTTTTGACATTGTCCATCTACAAAGCACATTTAGTCATTTGCAATTTAACAAGTACGATTTCTTTAGAAATGTTCACCTTTATGTCCTAAAGTGATGGTAACATGCATCTTCAAACTGGTCAACTCACAAAGATCATCCATTTTGCATGAATGAATGAGAAATGAACTCGTTAATATTACACAGTCTTAAATCTCACTTGCCCATTTCCATTTTCCTCTTTACATTCCAGTCATTATTATTACAAAGAACATGAATCTCATTGAATTTCATCCGTCCGCCTGTCCGTCATGATAATCACCATGAAGCTCCCAGACTGAAGCACACGCTCTTGGTTTTTAGATCTTTTAAAGAAACACATTCATCTCGTAGTTGTAAAGTTTAATATATGCGGATGGAGATTTAGCAAAGCGTCAAATGCAAAAAAAATATTGCTTGTATCGTGTGTACGTAGTATATTATACGAAAGCACTGCAACATCACCACCATAAAATGTTAACAAGCTTTCAAGGTCATGTCAATATACCTAAGCAAGATTTGAGGAATTTTTGTGGTACAACTCGGGCTAATAATGCAATTGTATGTAACCATTAGTATATCGTTACGCAATAATATGATTTCGTTTTATTTCTATACTCTCTCTCCCTCTCTTTCAAAATCCTGAAATGGCTCAATATTTAGATAATTTTTTTTCTCTTCTTCCTTAATAGACCTGTTTCAAGTTTTGTGGTCGGCTAATCACATAACGTGTGCAAGACTGTGTGCGGCCGTTGAAGGTTGTTACGCCAAATAACTATACAAAAGCAATGGCATTGATTCACCTATATAAAATCTGACTCAGGGGGAATATAGGGGAAAAAACTCTATGGAAACTGCTACACTTCATACTTCTTCCATTTACGTGGCGAATGCTTAGAGAGTGTCACACAACCAGGTCACGTGCTAAACTTTCTGTGTGCTTTGCTTCAGAGCCTTGATCCCATGATGGATTTTTAATTGGACGCTAAGTGCAAATGAAAAAAAAAGAGTTAGTACTTTTGTAGGATCAACTGTAGCGAATTTTGAACAAAACGAGAATAGACCTCTCGGGGAAAAAAATATTTTACGTACGATTACCTCGAAGGAAACATTTTCCACGGAGTATTATGCACTATCCTGTAGTTTTCCCTATTTAATTCGTTTCGTCTTGTGTGGCGATGAAAATAATTTTAACAGACTCGTTAACCTCCAAACAAATAAACTTTGAGATGAAGAGAGTTTTCTGAAGAAAATTACTCTATTTAAAATTTCTGGAGCTAAAGCCAACTCAAGTAAAGTGCATAGGCATTTTCTCTCCAAATGTCCAATAAAGAAGGAATGGTGCGGCATGGTGTAGAATTGTAGAATTCACGGTTTGAGTAGAAAAATGCGAAAACACTGTCGATATTTTTTAGGGTAACAGTAAAAAAAGTGAATAATGCGCTTTGTACAATGGGTCTGTATTCATTAGTGGAATGAGCAAGCTTATGTAAACTACGCACTGGCTTCCTTACTCCTTAATTTCTTCTAGATGGATAAAATGGCAAAGTAAAATAACAATGGTAGCAAAGACGTTAAAGACAAACTAGAGAAAAAAAATGTGGTAAACAAATACGCCCTAACCTAGCATTCACCACCGAAAGAGTGTTCATCATCCTCATTTCCTCATCATTTTTCATTAGCTTAAACACGCTCAAAAGATGAGGCTGAGAGTGCCAATAATTTGGAATCCTTAGGAAGAAAAATTTAAGTGGGCAATAAAGGGTGCACAAAATACCGTCTAATTATCATCCGTAGCAGATTCACCGGCGTAGAAAATCACAAAAATTCTTCGAGTCAGTAAGTAACCCTGTATGTCAATACGTTAGAAATAATCATCCTGGCATTTATGGATGTTGAGACAATGCACCAGAGAAAATTCTGTCGTAGCTGTTAGTGACAAAGGATAATTCTCGAATTCTCTTGAAATACACATCTTCTTTTAGTCATGCTCTACCGAACTGAAGGCATTTACTTAAGACGTGAACCTCATTATTATCTCTATTTGCCTATATGTGATTTAAAGCTTAGACGATGTAAAATGTATATGGAGAGTTGATTGGACACCGAAAGGGTATGATGTCGCTCTCGCATGTGAAGGGAAGATTTGTCAAGGATAAAAACTAAGATGCATCCCTATTTGCACATTAAGCATATTCACAAGGTGAAATCTATAACCAAGCATAATAATAGTAATAACTCGAAGAAATATTAAACCAGTACGTTTTTATCTTGAAGCTCATATATACAATTTCTAATTCATCATCTTTTTCCCTTCTCGCGCGCCAGGCTAAACGATATGATGCAATGTATAACGTGCTTTATCAGTAGCAGAATGTCACGTCAACCCAAAAACAATACAAGCTTTAGGAGGATTATCCTCAAGATTTCTAGAGTCATGTCAGGTACATGAATATAAGTCAGAAAAAAAAAGAAAATCTCTATACCTCAGGCAGGAAAGGCAGGTGCAACAAAAAAAATGAGCCGCGAAGTTTACATAGGTGATGAACAAACGCGTCCGTGTCACACGAAGAAAAACAAGATTAGTCTACAGTTACAGAATAAAGTAGTTACTACAACGACTGCATCCCGACGCCTTACAGGTAAAGTTGAGATGTACAGCGAATTCGCTGATTAACGGAAAACTGTGACAATTACTATATACATATATTGCTCAAGTGCAACAATTTTTTTTAGATAAAGCCTATGATTGAGAAAAAATATTTGCTTATGATATATTGAGGGTGTGACGTGTGACTTAATTCATTGGGAGTAGAAAAAGAAGCTGATGAAAAACCAGTTGCTGTTAAAAAAAATTGTATTGTACGTATTACAAGGCTTAATTGAAAGGGTTCATATAATATTTTTTTACGGAATGACTTTGCACTATTGGCAATGAATAAAATTTGGTGATTGTCGATTGCCCACATTACGCCATAAGTACTATCCATCCAAAGGTTTTTTTTGGACAGGTGGAGGAAATTTGAAATAAATGTATGCATGTATGCGTGAGTATGATTAAGGTAATGTAAATTTAGTAGATATGTAGATCGCTTGCCTAAGGATTGCTTGGCCTCCGTCTTTGAGTTATCTTATGGTAGGGAGTCAATCTCAAAGTAATTTTGTTCACTTTTGATGGCTGGTTAATTTTAATGATTATGATTGGAATAATAATGGCAAAAATTGTATCAGTCGGTGGTCCATTACACTAGTAGCGTTTCGTAAGAATCGAGAGATTCAAGAGTGAGTTTTTGCTTGCTCCTCTAATCACTTCTCTATTAGAAGTTAAGGATGACGGTGATGACGATGCGATAACTAAACAGTAGTAATAGTGAAATAGGATATAGGGAAGCCTACTTGCAATCTTCATTACACTTAGGAACCACTTATTATATAGTTTAATGCATTAATATGGAAATGGGGGAAATGCTTGTAAGATAGTGTACTGCAGTTAATCATCATTTCACTCGTAACTCACAATCAGTTCACCTGTTTAGTTTTAGATAAAACCTTAGCTGATGATGACAATGATGATGACTATATACACCTTCAGAAAAACAATAAGGATAACAATATAGCTTAGATTTTTTTTGGAGGATCAAGTAAAGAACTCATTTTCGACGGAATGAGAAAGGAATATAATGGAGTGTGCCGGTGTCCCTGCTGCAATTTACGAAAATGACCTTAGATCAAACCACTAAAATATCATCCCAGCATATATGCATATCAGTACACTTCCCTTCTACAGGACACTTTGAGTGAGGTGGAGTTTGTAAAAAAAATGTCGAGCCTTGTGGTCGTTGCGCTCGTTCAAAGTTATAATTATTTTTACTTAAGAAAACGCGGTGTAATAGAAACGCACTCTAGCAATACTCTCGTTTTATAAGTTGTTCTGATAGGATAATAATACGCAATAAATAATTAATAATGGCACTGGTGAGCATGTCCGTTGAGTAAGGACAGCTATTAGATGCGATTGAGATTGTGTTGCATGAGCAGATAGAGTGTAAGTTTCAATTCAAATTGTAAATCATTCTATCAATTTATATTAGAGTCATTCCATCTAGCTAATATGGAGCAGGATGATCAACATGCAAACCGAGAGCAAGATTTTACAAATTTACTTCTTTGAATAGAGATTGATTGATGGTAGAATAAAAGTGTAAAAAAATCTAAGAATATGGGGCAATATAAGTAAAGTTTTTTCTTTTATACTCTACTTTGATTTGACTTCCTTGGCAAGACCATTACGTTAACTGTTAAAAAGACATTGAGTCATTCCAATACTTTTCAAGATTTACTCCTTGAATGGTGTAGATGTGGCATAGGGTTTAAAAAAGTTCAAGACGCTTATATAAACATACCTTTCCGTAGAATACTTTGTTTACTAGGGAGTTCCTCAAGCAAGGTGAATAAATTCTTTTAGAGATTCTTGGAGTTTCGCTAAGAGCTTGTTATAAGCGTACAAAACCAGCGCATTTTTTTCCTAATGAAATTCCTCAAGTCTTTCCTCTATCCGTTCCTATTGTTCGCTGTGGTTTTTGAAACTTAAAAAGTTCACCGGAGAATATGGAGGAGTCTTCTCCCTTTTCACTTTCCACCACTCTCTCGTTAAATAAGTGCTGTCAGATTATTGGCAGTATCATCGCAGTCATCACAGTATCCATCATCATTATCGCGCCACCACATCCAATACCGTAGACAGATCTAATGCAAAGCTAAACTCTGCGGATGAGTATAACAGAGTCTTTACACAAATAAACAATCACTCGGAAAGTGAGAGGCTAAAGTAGGGTGGCATAGATCCCTCATAATAATATAGTATTGCACTTTCTCACTTTAGCGAAAAGATAAAGAAGAACGGCTAAGTCTTGTTGAATGACGTTGGTTGCAATGTTCGTCGAAATTATAAATCATACACTTTGTAAAGATGTTTGCGTCCTTAAAAAGAAAGCAAAGTTTCCCTTGGATGAGCTACAAAGAAAAAAAAAACAAAAATAAATAAGCTATTTAAGTAAAAGTCACTCGACACATGAACAAAGTCACGATATTTCTTGGATGTGCGAGGGTGTACATTTTTTATAACAATCCTCGTCATCACACGGTCCATTATACTCTAACAATACTACCATGTACACAAAATTTTGCACACACCTTCTCAATGAGACGGTGGGAGAAACCTTCTGAAAATATAAATTTCTTTGCTCCGGTAGCTTCTTGTTTGCTTAGGAGCCTACGTATTTTTTCTTAAAGGAAGAGTCATGATGAAGAAATGATGTTGAGCAAGGCTTTGCTAATTTCGTATGCAATATGCGTACACTTTGTTGACACGGAAGGGAGGATTTTGATTTAATCCTATTATTACTCCCAAAATATGTCGCAAAATACGGGGAAAGTTTGAAACGGAAATTAGAAGGAGGAATGAAAAAGTGCCACGATGAAATAAAGTCTTGTATTAACTGTAGGCAAACACATTGTCTAAACTTTTCAAGAAGAAGAGCTTATCGCAAAGGAGATGTACAGTTTACGTTGTATAATGAGCTTTTAACACCTGCCCTTGTTCCTGAACCCCAAAACAGATTAGATTTAATGAGATGTTGAATACTAAAGCGAAAAGGACTAAGGTTTAGGTAGTAGGAACTGCCAAGTGATTGTTGTCACACACATACAAACGTCATTAAAAATGGATGAGGAACAGAGACTCTAGAGAGTAGGTATAATGCACCTGTGCGTATAATATGATTCTAGTGAGTAATTATTAATTAATACACTACTAGGAAATCTCTGCTGGCATTCCTACCTTACACACGTTACTTGTTGAATGGCTTTCTTTTATGAGTGATTGAAACGAGTGTTACCGGAATTTGCCACCTCACCATATCACTTTTTAACGATATAATAGCGTTAAACGTTGAAGAATGTATATGAAAATTAACATGTCACCGGTTACAGGACATGGAAGACGTTTAAGCAATAATCACATTTTGGAGGCACGAAAATTCTGTTTTCTGTATTATTGTCTCAGTTGGAAAGACACTAAATCAATTAGTTTAAACTGTTCCACGTTATCACGAGCAAAATAGGTAATGTTATCTGCTCATAGAGCACAAACTTGTTTCCTCACGAAAGGAAAAGTTTTTCTTGTCAACTTTTCCCTTTACACTTATTCACTTATTGTCCGAATAAATAATACACTTGTGAATAAGTCACTTCCATGGAAACAAGCCGTAATAAGGACCATCAAGAAAAGTCAGAAGATAAAAGTTAAGAAAAGGAGCAATAAAATATTACTTTCTTTCGTATTAGCATCGGCATTCTGTAAATCCTGGAAACTTTGGGGAAAGAGGGAAAATGTATCGATATCACTAAACTAGCTTTCTTTCTTTGATCCTCTTACTGGATGCGAGCCTCAGAGAGAGGGAGAGAGAAAGAGACTCTGAGGGAGACAGAAAGGAGGTGAGTGAAACAACAAGTGTTGCTTTACTTAATACGCTCATTTAGCAGCCAAAGAATAAAGCAGAGAGTTTTCACGTTCGAAAAAAGAAGTTTGAAGAGCGTACCCAGCACCATTAGAGAACGCTCCAATACTTTCGTATCATGCTTCAACCATCGCATTATTCCCATATTATACCAATTATTACTATTACGCTCCCTGTACTTCGCCAAACTACAAAAAACTGACTAGCGACCTAATGTAATTCTCTTTTAAGAGCGCGTTCAAGTTGAAGCGCTTATGGTGCAATATAAACCAAGTCAAACTAAGAATAAGTAGACGACGTTGTCTTTCGCAACTGCGAACCAAAATCTTCAAGGAGAAATGAAGCTTTACATATGGACCACAAAAAGAATATGTGGATAGGTGGCTGACAAAAGCATTTTTGCAGCTTTAAGATTTAGCAACAATAATAATAGCACTTAATAGTTTGATAGTTTAGTTTGTACAGAAGGATCTATATACTATCGCATTAATAATATCTACATTTTCCTCACTCTCTCTCTCTACCCTCTTATGCGGTAACTCTATTTTGTCGTTCAAACAAAAATATCAAATCAACACGAAAAGTATTATTTGAGCTTTACTCTCGAGATGTAAGAAGGAGGCTTACTCTCTCCTTCAATTTCTGCTTTGACATGGCGAAACCAAAAGGGAAAATGGATATTATGGAAGCGCAAGAACGCAACGACGGTATACAAGGCGATCCGAAGTGACGATGAGTTTTGCTTCGTGATGATGATGAATCTACTCAAATGTTTGAAACGTTCTTCATGTTTATGTCATGTCTTCTGTCATGTATCATCTTCTCAACCCCTGACTTGCTAAAAATTTTGCTTTGTTTCAGCCTCCCTCGAAATGAGTGTATATGCCAACATTAAGTAATTCTTTTAACGAGGGGATCTTGCAAAATGTAAAATTTTCATATGGAAGAAACATTCAAAAGGTAATAGCAGACTAAGTACCAGTTGTACGCATCATTTGTTAATTTTTTACTCTTTGTAAATTTTTTGACGTTTTAGTAAATAATGAATGATTGAATTAAAGATTGGCAGAAATGAGTAGGTTTTTGCATGGATGGACCATCACCATCATCATAGCAAGCTAATTGGAGTTTCAAGAGGAAATATGATTTCGCACCTGTCTCAAAGTGTAGACTACCTGTTCCTGCCTGCTTTAAAATTGGTAGGTTATTGCTCATGAATTTTAGTAAAGGAGATAATATGATTCTTGTGTGGATACATGAGCAGGGAAAAAATGCTGAAAAAATTCATCATTTCACTCAATATCTGTAGCTATTCATCAAAACATGAAAATAACAATAACGTTCCTCTTTTCCAATCATTTTACAATTTTTTTCTCATACGTGTTCAATCCACGTTATATTCTAAGTTTATTATGCCGAGCAACGGGAGGAAAAATTGAGAATATATTTTTGATGTCTGTATTTCCATTGGTAATACAGAATTTGGTTGTGTGTCGAGTAGCGGATAATGTAAGACTTTAGTATTTATGCGTTTAGTAATACTTTGCAGGTTATTATGCTAGCTCATCCTATGATTATCATGTCACCCTATTTTACCTGTCTCGTTTTTACAAAGTGTACAGTATTTTAATTGAAATGGTGGTATGGCATAACATGGCCTCAGCGTATTAAAATTCAGAAGTGTAAGAATGAAGCAAAAAAAACTTGCCACTTTGTCTATTGGCTTTTGTGTATGTTCTCTACACGTCATATCACACTTGATTTATGCCATATTTTATAGGAAACGGCTTCACTCTGGATGAAACGTCAAGCGAGGCGAAGCCTAAATCAATACGAGAAAACAGATTATGTTCTAATCAGTCAAGAAAAAAAAAGATGTAGTCACCAGGTAATAATAAGTAATAACGAGAAAAATTAGATGAAACTAGTAAATGGTGGCTTATGAATTTCTGTAGAGATGAGAAATAGAGAGAGAGATGATGATGATCATCGTCATCATCATAAGTGGTGGTGGTGGTT
Organism: Lepidocyrtinus dapeste; assembly: GCA_036850885.1. Taxonomy (NCBI): domain Eukaryota; kingdom Metazoa; phylum Arthropoda; class Collembola; order Entomobryomorpha; family Entomobryidae; genus Lepidocyrtinus; species Lepidocyrtinus dapeste. The sequence goes on from JAANSQ010000186.1 coordinate 9,860, forward strand.
CTACACTAAAAAAAGAACCTTGTCTTAATCGATTCCACACACACACTCCTCTCGCCACACAAAACAGAAACTGCAAAAATGAGTTATCTCTTGCAAAAGTTTTACGAGGGCGCATATTTTTAATGGGAGTAGCGTAAGCAGTATTACAAAGTGCAAATACTGTTTCCAGCCGGTAGTTGGTTACGAAGGGTAAATGAGATTTAGTACAAATTTTAAACCTCTCTGGGACAAAAAAAAATGGAGGAATTTATTTCGTCTTTAAGTTTTATGTCTATTACATTCTTGGCTTACCGAAACTGCCTGAAATGATTACTTAGCGAGGGTAACCTCCATGTCAAATCTGTTTCATGTTTTTGCGCGGATTGTGCTACAGGTGGATAAGCGGATCAAATGCCAAGCGAATTTTTTGCTACAAAATACTTGTATTACTTTTATGACTTTTTGACAGCCTTGTTGTTCAGGGAGAATAAAAAGCCTGGTTAAACTTGCAAAAAGACTACGCCATCGTGGGTGCAATTGCAATAACTCCCAATAAATAATTTTTTAAGATGACACTTCTCCTTCAGTATATAACGTTTATCCTACCGTCAAAAAGAAATTAACTGGTGGTGATAATAATGACACTTAATCTTAATATACGTCTTCTTAGAATACATAAATTACGAACGAAACCAAATGGGAAAGATCAGACTAAATGCATAATAAAAGCGCAAACAGTAAGAGCTCTTATGCTCATTTCATGGATAGATTCACCCCTTTTTATTCCAAAGTGTTGAATGCGTCGACAAATAACTTGTTGACATATCAGATCAGATAAAGAAAACGAGAAATGTTCAAAGAAAGGAATGCGTTCTTATGGAAAATGACATTTACCTTCAGAAATACATCACCTTATAAACGCTTAAGTTTGACACATTCTCATGACTATTTCGGGGTAAGAAAAGTTGACATAACACTAACCTCCTTGTTGAAAGCAGATAAAGACACAAATGAATTGCTTGTGTTTGTACTTGGAAGATACGCTTTTTGTACTAAACTGAATGGATAAAGCTGGTAGAATGAGAGACTGAGTCTGTAGTGATTTTATTGGGATTTAGACAATTATCATTCTCTTTATTGGACTGATAATGTATCAAGCGAATTTCTTGAATTTTTCATACATTCCAAAGTTCAATTAAAGTTAAGTCAGTTTAGTTGATGCACAAAGTTATAAAAACTAGTGAACATTTAATTCGACCCTAAAGAAATTAAAGTGTAAGAGTGCCATAATGATTGCTTGGGATAAATTTGATTTTAAAGCAATTGCCAACACAAACGCTGCTAATTTGCAGTGTTCTCTTGGCGTTCCCGAAGTTTATACCTTTTACTTAGCTACAGTCATAATGTAGGTATATCACGACAAATCGTGACAACACAGGCAAACATTATGATTGATTGACTAAATAATAAAAAAAATTCAATTGCTTAACCATGTTGCAAACATGTAGCTGGTTTGTAGTAGGAATTCTAATTTGACATTCTAGATTAATTCTCTCCTCAAAAATCAGATAAAACTCATATTTTTGAAAAATTCGAAACTTTTATCAGTTCTTTTCAGTAAAAGTGCATCTGTTTAAGGATATGATTCTGAAATAAGATATCTGAAATTCCACACTTCACAAGTCATCCCCTCGGGGGGTAAACGCTTCAAACAATTTCGCTTGATTTCAAAAGTTTTAAATAGAGATTTTTACGCCTAACATTCAACTTTCAGGTCAAATTCTCAAAGCGTTAACAAGTTTGAGCACGTTCAGACAGACAAATGGACAGACGTGATCACAAAATGTAACAAACTCCATTCGTAACATAATAACACATATTAAGCTTTTATCATTATGATTCAATATATTTTTTGCTTGCTGCCCCAGCACGAGATTCACAGCTTCCTAACCGGCCAAACGCTTAATAGTGGGAGTAACATGAGAAAAATACTAGGCTTGAAACTAGCCGTAAAATGGCTTCTCACTTTCGATTCAGTAGCACGAGGTAAATTTGTCGGAACCTACTACTCCCTAATTTATGCTCATTATTTGTCTGCTCTTCTTACCTCATTTTTCTTTTGAGGCATCTCATGAAATAAGATTCCAATCTATTTTTTCCTAAACTTCTTATGGTATACCTTTGACATGTTCTTTCCTAATCATTTTCCCTTTTATCTAACTTTGCCTAACAACATATTCACACGAATGTCTTAATTATGTGCTACTTACAAGACGGGTGGAACTCCATTCCCGGCACTTCATTACATTCTTGAGTCGAAGACTTGTATTTAGAATCACGGGTAATTTTCTGCACAAAATATTTTTTTGCTCCACTATTGAAATTCTTTCATGTCATTTAAGGTCCCCGAAATTAACTTGATGCCGTATCTAAGTACCTAAACTTTAACAATGAGACGGTCTCTTGGAAGCGCTTAAACTCCATGGAAATATTTTTCGTTAGCGCATCTCGGTGAAAATGTCATGCAACGCGACACTCCATACAAACTAAACAAAACCCAAAGGCTTTGCCGAAATAGATAAGAATTGGAAGCACATAGAAAAAAAACTGTTACAACGAGACATTAAATGTATTTCATGAGTAACCTAGAAACTTGTAAAATGTAGTAAATAAGAGTATATGGTTAAAACACTCTCGCTTGCTGTTCTTTTACACTTGGTCACCACCGTACACTGCTCAGCGATGAAATGTATTATAGTAGTCCGGTGAGCATGGAACTTATTACTTGTTTTCAAGCGAGTTTCTTTTTTTTCTGTAGAGATCCACTATTCACCTTCTCTCCGTCTGCCTGCATGACAATGAGCAAACAATTGCAAAATTGCACAAGCTCCTCTCTACTCACCTTGTTTTGTAGAACATGAAGGCTGTTTTTTCCTCATCGGCTCTGACTCCAACAGCACTCACTCTGTAAAAAAATCATAGACTTTGTTTAGAAGATATGATGATGTTGGAAAAGGAGGAAACAAACGCTAACACACATGAGGCATACAATGGAAACTTTTTTCCCCAATTGTCGCGTTCCCATTCTTCTCCGTAAGAAATCTCTGAAAAAGTAATAATGCATAATATATGTAGTAAAATGTATTATCGCAGTTTTAGGTTCATGTTGGTGATGGTGCGTTACAATCTGATTTCCAGAAGGAGGCTCGAGCGTTTCAAACATGGCACTACAGAGTGCAAAATCATTCGCTGCATCGTAACATTTCCATTTTCAAAAAATATGTAGAACATTTAAATACCAAGGTATGTAGAATATCCTACATGAATTTTCCTTAATCAGCATAATATTCCGTATGCATATTTCCCTGTTCTATGAATGAAAGTGAAGTGAGCTTGGCAAGGTTTAAGTGAGGATGATACTAATCCTGTTGCTGTTGGCTTGTTGGGTAGTTAGCCTGATCAAAAGTTTGTTTGGATGATAACACATTACATGAGTATTATCATCAGCGTGTGCGTTACGCCGTGAAGGCACGTATATTTAGGAAAACAAATTGTATTACGCATGAATTCATTATCACTTGATGAACTTTTTTCTCCAATTAATTGCTCATCAGACTCCAAGACTTAGGTAAATACCTTTCAATGCAAGAATATCTAAGCTAACTAGTACAATTCTAGCTGGATGTAATGCATTATGCCATAAAGTTCTTGAATCGGATCATGGTTCACTTTCCATGAGACTAGGTAAGCGCAATAATATTATTGTGCCAATTTCATGCATCACGTCGCCCCTCCATGAATTCATAAGCCTGAAAACATCACCAGCACCAGCAGTTTCCACGATAATGCCCTTTTTCATCAATAAATATCTCTAGGCTTTCCCAATCCATTTTTAAAGGTATTTTTACTAGCAACGAAAAACACGTATGCATCTAATCATTTTTTCTTTGTGATCAGCCAGACTATGATGCAATCACTATTTCATAACAATATGTAAAACTTTATGTGTATTAGGCTGACGTATCGTAGATAGTGAGAAGCTTTCAATAAGAAAATATATCGTGATACGGATTTCACGAGTTTCTGATGTATCTTCACCTTCCCATATTCCATCCGTTTTTTCCTTGTCTCTTGTATCTCGTTAGAAATGAAGACAGCGATATGAATGCAATTGAATATATGAAAAAATTCAAGCCGATATTGTGCCAGCATATACTCACTCAATTTACTCACTTTAATTTGCTCATTTATGCCTTGAATGACCAAGACTTTTGGGATTTCCTAACTGAAACATTACTCATTTCAAGTTTGATTCAACTCATGAAATGCGTGTTTTTACTACACTGAATAGAAAAAAACTGGACATGGTTATCTTATGTTATGGTTATGTCTTGCGGTTTAGTATTACTTAGTCCAAGTTGCTTTCATTGTTTACATCAAACAATGTATGATGCTCTCACAATACCTATTGATTGTTTCACCAAGAAAAATGGTGAGAAACGGAACACAATTTTACCTTTTCTGACAATAATGACGAAACAAGTGATAATGATGAAAAACGTTTCATTATTTTTACGTACACATTTCCAGCGTAGGAAATAAGATATTTTTTGGTTCAACAGTGAAATTTTCTGTGGCATTGTTGAAGCGATAACCTTGTACACAGTTAAGCATAGGGCTCTGATTGAATTTTGCATTGGAATATTTACCAAATACCTTTTACTTGTTGTTATCTGGCGTGTATTCAAAGCAAATGTTTTGTTTTTGCTATTCAAGCATTAAAAATTATTTATGGCTACGTTTACGATTCACAAGCCAACCTAATACTCACTTTATGGCTTGTTTCCATGGGCCCTCCCCAAAAAGATTTTAACGCATCAGTGAATCCGCGAAGAACGCAAGATTTATGGATTAGTCTACAAGCAAAAGTTATTTATGGTAATCAGTGAATACTAATCATAACCATGAGGCTGACGTAATTCATTTTTCAATATTTTGAGGTTCAAGTTGACTTTATTTTTTGTACATGATGCACGGATTTATACAAAGTTTAGCATTTCCACGAGTAAGTGAACCTTGTCCTTAATTAACTGCCGGGAGAGGTAGCATCCGAACAACGTGGTTGTAAGGAGAATGGCATAAGTGCACTGGCTGGCTTTGTGCAACACTCCATCTTGCCATTTCTTCTGCTCTATGCATTTCGCATACGGGGTAAGAGAGAATGTCACGTTATTATATAGGGGAGCCCAGTAATTTCCAAGGATTTGGTGAAGCTTGTAGTCGAAAAATCTTCGGAATATGAACCCAGTTTGGTTGACCAAGCATCGCATTTCCACATAATTATATAGAGCGAGCTCACAAATTGCGTGGGCGTTGGGTACCCTTTCGTCAGAAAATTGTTGGAGAACTTGTCTCAAATCTTCTCCATCTGAAGTTGGGCTGATGGAGGAGATACAGACATTTCCTTTCTCTAAAGCGTCATCCAGTAGTAATACATCCTCAAATCCTGCATTCATTCCTTGTCCGTAGAAAGGAACCATTGCGTGGGCCGCATCACCTACAAGCACCCCAACTCCAGCGTTCAGTGGACTACACTATACACGAATAACAATATTCATTGAACATTACAAGAATTTTGATCTAGATATGAGTATATCCGTAAAAATAATCTTGATGTCGGATCGTGCTGTAGTGTGGCAACGTAGTCAACATGTTTAAAAGTTTAAAACTTCTCATCTCTTCGTAATGTTTTCCCCTACCTTCACAGATATTAAATGGGAAGGTTGGGATGAAAGGAAGTCCTTGATCAGGAGATCCTTCCCGATCAAATTTAAAGCATCCGGAAACTCCGTACTGAAGAAAGCATCTACAGCTTCACCATCTTGTAGTTGATGAAAATTCTGGGGAAAAAAATATTCTATTATAGACTTAGCAACAAGGCTCACATATGTTAAATCTAATTTTTCATATCGTTTCTCCACTCTAATAAAGAGATATTGAATTATCTAAAAGAAATACTTGGATTGGCATGAAGAGGGTTACAGTAAAGCTTCCATCTAGGTTTGGCAATGCAATCAACATAAATTCATTCCTGGGCCAAATATGCAGATAGTTTTTTGGCATTGCGTGCTACGACAAAATGAAACAGTCTTTTAAAAAATGAATCTGAGAGCTATGAAAGCGATAAATTTTCAAAAGATGTAACCAGAAAAAAATGTACTTGGCCGTTCACTGTAGCTGGAATCCTAAGTTCCATGTAAGCATGGTCGATATAATGTTGGCTGAAATTTGTCATCGGTCTTTTGAGCACAGCTCGACGGAGGGTAGAATGAGCTCCATCTGCCCCCACTATAATATCCCCTAGGACACTAATAACCCTACTTCCTTCACCGTCATTAGTTTCCACGTTTCTAGTTGGAGGCAAGCGAAATTTTTAGAGTATAAGTATATCTAGGCATTTTGTGAAACTACCGTCAAAATTTAATATAGTGCATACCGAAACGTAAGTTCTCCTTTGTCCAAGTTCGAGTCAACAAGCTTATGCGAAAAGTGTAGAGAAACGTTGGAATGCTTCCCAGCCTCTGTCAATTTTAGAAAAAGCCAATATTGCACTTTGTCGACAAAATATTTCCAGTTTATATGTACATATTAGCGATGAGTAGTATATTCGCAGTTTGTTTACCGGATATAAGAAGCTCATTGAGGAATTGTCGACTCACTGAGTAAATACACTAGAAGAAAGAGAAAGAATGACTTTGATACTGGCCATAAAATGAAAGGAGTGTTTTGGAAGTGGGCATTCATCTGTGGAATGTACAGTGACAGTTTCCACCGCATCCATTCTCCGAGTAGCATACGTACCTGTTGAGTATTTGGATCGTAAAGGATGGTCTTGGTAGTGCCGTTCAGTGAGTGAATCATTCTTCCTCTCATGGGAATCGCTTGTGAGAGAACGCGATCTTCCAAACCGGCACGAGAAAGAGCCGCTCTTCCTCTAGCTGACAGGGCCAAGTTAATACTACGACCTTGGAAAAGTGCTTGCCCCTTCGCACTTCTCGGGTCTGGAAAACAGATTACATGAGAACATTATGCAAGGCTGAACAGTCTAAACACTCATGCTTACCATATCTCAAGAGAGTGTGGACAAACTAAGAACACACTTTAATTAATGGATTACCCAATCGAGATTCGTAGACTTCTACATGGTGACCCCTCTTTCCCAAAATGCACGCAGACAAAGCTCCAACCTGTTTCCAACAGAGAGACAAAAGTTAATGGAAACTAGATGAGACGGCAAGTGGTATTATTTATTATTCGCACTTCGCACAGATCTGTCTAGGGAAGGATGGATCGGAGACATAGACATTAACCTCGAATAAACTGAATGAAATGAACTCTTACAAGCTAAAAATAAACAGTACATACCTACTTCAAATGCGAATCATCAATAAAACCATTTATACATCATTCTATCACTTTTAACCGGTTTTAGCTTTGAACTTCGCAATGTAATACAAATCGTTCATACGACTTTACTTGAGTAATATTGTCACGTAGGCCAAATTTTGATTGACAACTTACTGCTCAAAGATACTTATGACAAACCAGGTTGATAGCGTCTACCTCAAAAAACTGCTGTTGTGATTGATTAAATAATTTAGATGCCTCCAGGCGGAGTGTTTAGTTACATGATTCCGCCAAATGATGCGATGACATTGATTAAAAATTATGAACAGATTAACACAAAGTTTTAATTAATTAAAATCTCATAAATGTCTCAGAAAAGCGTACGTGACTAAATCAAAGATTGTATCGACTGTTACTGTAATGCAATATTGAATGTAATTTATGGATAGGTTTAAGGATAAATTATGAGTCTATGGTCATGTCCCTACCTAGAACTGGCTCTACGTTGAAATTTTGCATTAATATTTCAGAATTTAGCTTGAGATGACATGCTTGCTTAAGAAATCAAAACATTTTTTAAAAGTTGATTTACCAAAAATATGGAAATCCGATTTTTATCAGAGTTGGAGTTGCTAACTGAATCCTACACGCAAAATACTTTCATAATCAAGTTTTAAGACTCATACACGTCATATGATAAATCCAGTTTTTGCACTGTTGTTTCCGAGCTCAATATTCGAGTTAACTGAATAAAATAATATTGAAACCATATTTTAAAAGTTCAATATCATCAAGAAATTTATTTTAAGGAGACAATTTTACTGTTAATAACATTTCCTAGTTAATACACTTCAATTAAAAAGCAAGTTGATTAATGGGGCATAGTAAGACACTCAAGGCGAGCTTGTTGTTTAGGTATCTGACGATAATATTGCGTTTCTCTTTTGCTCAAGCCATCACTTGAGATGTTGAAAATAAAGTTAACATGCTTTGATCCCCAAGTTCAAATCAATATATTTCATATTTTGACTAAGAAATTATGTTCAAAATCCACTTACTAACTCTTCAGGGATTTAGGAAAATTGAAAACTCCCAAAATGATCCATACACCACTACTCTTCTTACGATAAGAAAATGGCTACCTAATTTCCTGATTAACCTTCGCGTAATAGGACTAGTGTACGAAAAGCAATTTATTTTTGTCAGAGCCAATTTCCATAAATTATATTATCTATTTCTACGGGAAATTACCCTGATTTTGCAATATTGTGCTCATCAACTTTCACGGGTATGAAAGCTTTAAAATATTAAAATCTGAGAAAATATATGTACGTATTAACACTTTACTCACCAAGCCTCCACCAACGATGACAACTTTCTTCTTTCCTTCTGGTGTTCCGTTCATTGCTAACATGTATGTAGTCTATGACCAAAACGTTTTCTGTGTAATAAGCCTACTTTAAGTAACTCACCATAAATAATTAATTAGAAATGTCAAAGTCGTTAAGTATGATTGTGAAAGAAATATACCAGAAATTCTGCTACTGATATGTCATCAGACTGGAGTGAAATTGAGAAATGACAAACTTTAAAGAATTAGATCAGTCTAAACCTTTTGGCATTTTTTGAACAAAAAATTCAGTTTTAATAGTCTAATACATATTCTTATAAAACAAGGAAGCACTAGAGTTTATACGCTGACCATATCATGGGTTCGGGTTTTAATATATGCAGACATAATGTGCGTGAGCCTTGAAGGATCAACTTTTTTAAGGATTCTTTCATGCCAAATAGCAAGAAAACGTGCAGTCAAACGTATTATGTAATGCTTCGCCTCTTCTTCTAATGTATCAAAAGTCACATATCCATAAATTCATACTAAACTGGATTGTTACCTATCTGTCCATTTAATACGAATATTATGTTACAAGCGTGATACTCTCACGTAATACGGTTTACTAAATATTGGATGTGAATGTAAAGTAACAAAATATTTGCGTAGAAAATCTGCATTAAATTACCCATTCTATCATTTACATTGTTTTATTGCCTTAGAAAGAAGTCACGAAGTTGCCTTGTAATTACAAGTGTATTATTTCATAACCATGGAACACAGCGTATGTATTGTAGAGAGATTGTGTAGTCAAAATCATTAAAATTAATAACCATCGTCTCTGAACCGAACGATCGACTGTTTAAGATCCAATCCAGTTGAAATTAAATCCGTCTCTGTTTTAACATTATTACCATGTCTAGCTCAAGATGCGAAACACGCGACAAATCCAACAGGCAATAATCTGAACTAGACACGTAAGCAGGTAGGTTAGCTTCGTAAAACATAAGCATAGTATTTGATTTGCTTAAGAACTCATGCAGCCGCACAACATGACACTGACCATGAAGTTCCAACCTACCTAGGCATATTTTTTTAGGTTTCAGTAGAATCATGGAATCATCAACCAGTTTTAGATATAAATTCAACATTCCAATTTTCCATTTTACCTAATTCTCCTTGTACCTTCTAAACTAATTCAGAAAAATCAAGTCTTGGAAATTCGTACATTTTAATGAAGATGTTTAGGTAGTCTAAGAATTCATGAATTCAATTGTTTTAACTATAATATGACGCAACAGAGAAGAAACTTCATACCGATATGAGAAGTTATTTACTATGGAAACAAGAAAATTATGAATTTATAATATGAAATGGAGATCGCTTAAGCTGGTGATTCTCACAGTGCCCCAAATTTAAAAAAAAAACTACCTTTCCGAACAAAATATGTTGCACATAGAGTCCAAGATTTTCCAACTGTGAGCACCTATCTTTTTCCAGATATTTATAGCTTATACATGAGAGCTTTTCCACCTTAAGCAAAGTACGGAAACGCTTGCAGCAAAAATGTCAACAAATTTAATTTGATTTAACAGATAAAGTTCAAAAGAGTAGTAGAATCTGATTTTTTAAGAATATAAATGCATGAGCTTTCCTTGGAAAATATCACCACATCGAAAATGCTGCAAAATAAGGGTATATTATGCATGTACTTCGAAATGAAATTTATTTTTACCAATCATGTAATATCAAATTGTAGAAAGAGGTTTTGGAATTAAGAGAACACATCACACTTCAAAATGCCCCGGCGTACCTTTAAACCCACCGAAAGTCTCAAAATCCTTTGTGTCATTCAGTTTTTTTCATCTTGGTTATATTACAGATGTGTTGTTACGTAAAATCGTATCTTTAATGATTTGGCAGTTGAACTTAAGTTTTCGTACGATTATGTTTCCGCACAAAGGTAGAATTGGGCTTTTTAAGAAAGTTAAGCAATATTCCACACCTCATTACTAACTTCTGAAGAAAGTCTCTTATTAACAAGTATCAACTTATCGCATATAAAGGTTTCGATATTTTACAGCCTATATATATAATTTGAAGACTAACTAATCGTGCAATAATCCGAGTATCTGTACTTCAGTTTTTATGGGAAGAAATCCTAGACCATATTTTAAAATGTTACATTTTTTGCTATCTGTACCTCTTCCAGTTTCTTTTAATTTTACTGAATAAATATATATGGATAGGAAGCAACCCTTTCCATCATATTTCTATATTTCTAATAATTTCAAATAAATTACGAGAAAGGAATATTCTCGAAACCTTTGCTATTTTATTATGCCCGATGCTTATTCCAATTTCCTACGCATACTTCATATTAAAAAGGTTAAAGTACAAATGAAAATGAAGGACAAGTTTTGTATGCAATAATAAACTGATGAAAACCACCAAATTAAATGAAGACAGTGCTAAATATTTTTTATTCTTCTGATTTTCAGAAACGTTAATTAAACAGTTCGATACTAATTTAAAATCTACCATACTCGAAATAAAATTACCTTGTACAATGCGGCCACAAATCAAAATAAAATGCGAACAAAAAGGGCACAGGACTTATACATTCTAAAACTAATTATTTTTTAACCATAAATGTATAAGTCAGATTTTTTTCTGTAGTACTATATTTTACGTAATTACTTTTCAAAATTCCGAGAAAAAAAATTCAATACAAGTTTTAATACCATAAAGTGACGTCACAGGTTTTTATCATGATAAACATGGAAAAAAATAAAATGATAATGTTAATTAGTCTGTTAAAATGTTTCTAAAATTATAGTCTATGTGATAAAAATCCTTAAGTTTTAAAATACTACTCTGCTTAAAACGTACATATATAAATAAGTATTTAGTATAGTTTAAAATCAACGTTACAATTTGTAGGTACATAATAAAAACCTATTGCGAAACCTAAAAAATATCGTTAGTTTCGTTGTTTGTCGGTCAGTACATGAAAAACATGTCGGCTTCGATTCATCAAAAGACATAATCACTAACACTCTCTCTCTGCTTCTCTAATATTTGTTTTTAATTTTTCTATGTTCCAAAACTAGAAAATTTACAAAAACTATTTAACTCATGCATTTCAAACTCAAACTACCTATGTCCATTTTTAATTTTGGCGGTAAAAAAACATCTTATAGTTTAAATGTCGGAGTGCTTTCATGGAGTGTATAAGTGCGGGATGTTTTGAATTACCGTGAAAAAGTTGAATGTATGGTCCCTTCCGCGCGAAAAGTTTTTTTTTCTTAGTACATTCTCATTCACACAATAAGTTTGGTCCTATATACGTAGTGCTTTAGGCGAGTGTATTTTCATACATTGGAAATGAATACTTGGTCGATAGTACCTCCACGTAAGGTACATGGATAGGTATGGGCGGCTGTTTTATTTTACGGGCGGGAAAGATTCTAAATTAAAGTTTTTAAAAGTAGGATTGGTATAAACTGCAGGAATAAACATTGTTAAAATAATTTACGACATGATAAATAAAGGTGTTTAAGGTTCTACCAGTGTGTTAGTATTAATTAACGTAATGTTTCTGAAAGTAGTGTGAAAAGGTGACTAATCATAAGTTTAAAAACGTTGTTCAACGAGAAGGCTGAACCACTATTCACAAATACAAAATTTTGCTAGATTCGAAGTCCTCGTCTTGGGGTTGGAAAAAGCGAGGATGGTGTAGATGGTGGTGATGATGTGCAGCGACGTTGCTCCCGGATACGCTACTCATAGGTACAGGACTGCTACCTGAACGTCTATGGATAATAGGCATTGGCACACCAGTAGGTGAAGAATCAGCCCCTCCGTTGGTCTGATTTAGGGCTGAGCTCGCAGCGAAATATTGGTGGTGATGCGGTTGCTGTAGATGGTGTGTATGCTGAGGCTTGGAATAATACGCGTTCATTCTCTCACTGCTGGTGCTACCTGAGACGGGTCCGTGCAAGTAGGAAGCATTCGGGGGTTGATCTGCGTACCCAGCGCTAGCATAAGGATTACCTGCGCCGCTACTGTGCCTTTGAACTCTGGAGGACATGGTGGAGTCCCCAGTGTTCGAGTTTCCATCTAGTTGGTTCACGCTGGAGACTGATCGGCTGGCTGTGACACCTCGAGGCAAGCTAGATGTCTTGGAATTGGATGATGATGTTGAGGACACGGAGGAATTACTAGTTCCCTCACTGAGACGTAATGGCAATAACTGTTGAACTTGTGAGGTAGACGAACTGTTTTTTATACTAGGCTGTGCCCACGACGCCTGACTACTGTTCGAAGAATTTTGGTTGTTCGTCACGGATTGTAGTAAACTAGAGGCAGACATGCTACTCTTGAAAGAGCTCAGTACGGAGCTACGTGGGTGGGGTTTAGGGTGAAGCGGCGGTGGTTCATTGTTTGCACTATTTGTCGATCCTAAAGAAGAAGAGCTTAAACCAGAAGATGAAACTCCGCCTTTTGAAGAGGAAAATGAGGCTAAATGTAGTGGAAGCTGTTGTTTAGTCTTCACACCGCCAGAAGCTGCCTGATGGGAAGAACCCGTTCCCCCTGAACCTGCTTGAACCACTGGTCTTCGTGGTATGGCGCTTGGAACTGGCTTATCTGAATTACTTGAGACTGGCGAAATAGAGTCCGGCGTTGGGACAAGACCTTTCCAGTTGCACGTACATGGGTTTCGTTGTAAAGCTTCGAGCTTCCTAAGATTTTTATCAGGATAAGTTAGCTTTTATAAACCTTAAGTTTTATGGTTAAACATTTTTAATCGGTCAAACCTATAAAGCTGCTCTCGTTGTTGGGTAATATCATCTTGCTCCTTCTGTAAGCTGGTTTTCCATGAACTCAGATCATTCTTTTCCTTGTCTATAGTTTCCTTATGAGAATTAAACTCTTGCTGCCATAAAGCTTTCTCAGTTTCTAGCCTCTGTTGTGCCTCCCTCAAATCCTCCATTCGACGTTGTAGTTGGTAATAGTTCTGGTACACTATTGGACTCATTTGATGAACCAAGAGGGAAAATAACTCTCCACAAACATCCTCCAGCTGAACCACCATATCCAGTAGTTGACGGTTACTAATGTTGACTGAATTAGCGTTGAGGTCACCTTGTCCCCTCTGCTGACTATCAAATCCACCAAAGGTGTCTGCCCTTTTAGGAAGACCTTGAATACCATTATTTGCGTTGGTGAAGGATGCGCCGATTTCTCCCACACAGCTTGTACTTCGATTTACTACGTTTACGTGGTTAGCGTCAATTTGATTTATCATGTGACGAACCTCCTGTAAATGTAATTACAAATTATTTTTATCTTGATTTTAAATTGAAACTAAATGAATGTATTCAAAATATTTTGTGTGTTACGTTGCACGCAGCAGACATAGCGGAAAGTACAGTATCTTTCCCCTCCAAATGGTTAGTCACCCAGTTTTGTGGCTTATCTGCTCGTAAGTTATCAATGATCTTGGATCTGGCTCTCAGCAGGGCTAATATTTGCTTATCATTCTCTTGCAGCTCCTCTGTATAAAGGCCAAGGAAAAAATAAATAAGTACTTTTATATAAACGGCAGACAATTATTAATTATTAAGGTATTCATTGTGTATTTTACGAACCTAAAGCCTTGGCAGTTCGAACTTCCGAGTAATCAGTAGCATCCGATGCTAGTTCATCGTCTACATCTGAGAATGCATCTGTCTTCTCCTCGTACTTATTCTTGGCCTCCCTATAATTTAAAAAAAATCAATTTGTAATCAAAACATTTAAATAAAGCACAAAAAAAGCTCCAATGGTTTACATACTTAATCATTGCCATCCATTTCTCCCGGTTTGGAGGATGAGCTACTTGAATCTCAATCATTTCTGGTTTTCCGGTATCCGATATTACCAAATACATGCTCGCTGGCTGTCCCGCATTTGGACGAACTAGTAAATTACTTAGCATCACGATTCCAGGCTGAAATAAAAATTAAATGAACCCTTGTAAAAATCTTAACAAAGTAATTTCACTTTCTCAATTCTTCTACTACTGCTTACAGGAGAGACGAACTGTAATCTCCCTCCAAAATCTTGTGTGAAGACTATACAATCCGTGAGAATGAAGACTGTACAAGCGACATTTGATAAGCTACCAATACCAATACGGTTACAATTGATAACAGCTTGTCCTTGAAATAACAGCCTACGACTTGGTACAGACATTAAATCATCCCGACCTCTTCTCTTCTGCCCGATGGTAACATAAGACTTGGGGTCAATCTTTTGGCAAACCTCTAGTAATCTATCGCGCTCCGCCACTCTCTCATCAACCTTCGAAATGAGGAACTTTGAGGACTCATGTGCCTTCGCTAGTTGTTCTCTTTCTTGGGAGGATACTGCAGTCTTTTTTAGCGGCTCGAATAACAGAGGGTACTTGGTGATTCGTTGCGCCACCAAGAGCAAACACTCTCGCACATTTTTACGTGCCAGTAAAGACTCCTTGTCCCATGTGGCGACGAGACTAGCAAATTTTGGGTCTTTCATTAGTGTCCGGAAGATTTCTAATGACTTGGTGTGTGACGCGCAAAGTAGACCGTACAGCCGCACCATATGCTGCCACTGACTCCCACTAAACTGCTCGGTTAATATGTCCGCCAATGTATCCACCGGTTGACCAAGTTTACGAAATTTTACTTGACGCTCCCGTAACCTTCTCAGAAAGCTAAAATGCAGCTGTAAAGAAAAATTTTTTCTAACAATTACAATTGAACTCAAACAGTAAATTCATAAAATTCATTTTTTACTGTGAACGAACCTGTAGCAATTCCTTCAAATCAGGGAAGAGCAACCTAGCTTGTCTAGAGAAACCTTGTCTCTTCATATCCCCAATAAACAAATGATGCATCAAGGCCAACGTAAGGCAGTGATGCTTCTCAGTGAGGATGAGTTCGTACATATGCTCCTGGCGTTTCACTTCCTTCTCATCCAAACTGGAAATCAGTTCGGGACTCATAGATAATGCCCAACATTCAGCGTCTGCATCCTGCAATCCCAGAGAGGGATCCGACAGAGCTGTGAAGCCAAAGGATGACTCATTTATGTGCTCCTCTCCCCGGCCGATTCCAGCACCTCCAGAAGAATTATTGTTTAGACCAGTGCCACCATTCATCATCATAGTTCCAGTGTCGAAAGAGTGTAGTGCGGCAGAAGACTGACCATGAGCATTCATGGAATGCCCTTTGAATTTATGTTTCCTCCTGAAGAAGCTTCGCTTGCTACTATGTTGATGAGCATCGGATTGCGAAGTGGTGCGGAAGTTACTCAAATTACTTGGTTTCTGTCGTTGATGTGAATGGTGAGAATCCACTCCAGAAGTAACCACTGTCTGAGATGGAAACCTGGAAGGGTAGAAATTATTTTGAAATTAAGGGATTCACATTACACGATACTTTTGTTTCGATTAAGTTTCCAGTAGAGGAATATTTTAGATTTTAGATGGGAAAACTATTGAAGATTTACGATTGATATATGTAAGGTTATCCTGAGCAACCCAGGTTAAGTGCAATAGCAAAACGAAATAAAAAAAGTTACAACCCTGAGGATTCTCATTGATATGTTGAAATATGTCAGATAAAATAGTTTGATCATGTTCTCAGGAAAAGAGTGTAGATGAAGGTCTTTGTTATCAATGGGTGTTATCAGCGTTCCCAATTTTGTTATTATTGTTCTTCATGTAGATAAGTACATCTCTGGAAACTGTATATACATAGAATCTTTGACGTATCACATTACATCACTACATAACTTACTGTTGACTAACTGACGGGCTAGACACGCTTTTATGTAGATAACCAGGTCTTCCACTGTCCGAGGCTCGGAGCTTTGATCGAACGAAATCCGTAGTGCTTATCGGAGCACATTTCATTCCCGTGTGTCCAAGCTGCTTGAGTTGCTTATCCAGTTGGGCCGAGATCGCAGCTATGCTTCCTGGAGCGATTCCGGTTGCTATTGCTCGGGCATAACTGGATGACTCGAGGCTCTCTCCGAGTATGCATGTCGTTGCCGTATCCCCTCTCGCGGTAAAGTCTTGGTCTACTCCAAGGCTATTAAGACTCGTGCTGAAAGAGAAGTTGTGGAGGGTTAGCTTATCATATAAACTTATAAAAAATCTGGTCATACTATTTAATTTACATAATCTAAATTATTCAGTTGATCAGTAAATACCTTCTTCGAAATCCAAGTGGTATTTTACTAGGTACAGCAGCGTTCGAGTTGCAATAGTTACTCTGAGTATGTTTGATAAATATTCCATCAACCTGATCTTCCTGGTTTTTGTTGGAGAGTGCAGTCTTTTGAACTCCCCTCCTCCTAAGGATGGTTTCAACACCTTCATCCCTGCTGTCTTCTAGAGTTGACGCGTGCTCCTCCTCAAGAACGGACAAATCTGGGCAAGAATTTGTGGCGCACAACATTTCAAACTGCCCCTCTACCAGATGATCTCCCTCTTCATCTTGACCATCAAGCTTTGGAAGCGTCTGCGAGGACAACATTGGTTCCATTCGTTGTCCAAGCATTTCACTATCTGCAAGTTTTCACAGAATCAGTTTTAAACTTGGTTGCTCCTAATAATAACCTACGAAACTTAATTTATAGTTCTTACCTTCAGCTTAATTGCAGATCATTACAAAATCTGAGTTGAGTTGATAGTTCGTTGTCACCAAAATGACAACGAGTTATACACTTCAACGCTAAAATTCTAGCTTGGTGCCTTCTCACAGAATTTATTTTAAAAAGTAAGTAACATGTTTCGAGTTTGTAATTATTTATCCAGTGTACTCACTAGCTTATATTGTTTTTTTACAATTTTGAATTATAAACTTTTGAACATTTTTTTAAAAGTAGTGGTAGATGAACAATCTGTTTTGCTTCTATTTGGAAACAATAGATTAATTTTATTGCAACGTTATAAAAGGTTTTATGATCTCTTACATAGATCGTTCCATTAATCTCCTAAGTTATCACAGTTATTATGTAGCATTTAATTTCAAGAATAATTTCTTCATTGGAAAGGCAAGTTTAAGGCATGTTTTTGGACGGAGTAGTTATTTCCTAAAACTACTTTAAATTCACATATTCGCTCTATTCAGCTCATACAGTCAAAAACTTCAAACTTAAACCACAACTGTTTATTCACCTAATCACCATTTTCTTGAAAAGCGTTTCTTCGTTTCTCCCAGAAAAAGTTAACGATGGAAACTATTTAGAAAATTTGAACTGGAGCATTGCCCAAGTGTTTGAAGCGTTAGGCCAGCTGCACTAGACAAGTGAGTAGTGTGCAGATGTCAGGTGGTTTTGTCTCGTCGTCGTAAACACTCTTGACTGTTACTGTATCACTCTCGCTGCTTCTTCCAATAACGTTATTAATATTCTTATTGCATTGCAGCCCAATTACTATTCCACGTACGTTCTTAAGCTCCACTAAGGTTCTCTGTGGCACCAGATCATTTCCTCTCCCAAATTATATTAACACTGCAACTGCAACCATAATTTCAATCAACTCCAGTTTTTTTCTTCTTCTCTGTCGATGATGATCTCATTCACCCAGTCGAACTGAAACTCTCGAAACACAACTACCCAAAAAAGCTTAATTACTACCTATTATTAAAATAAATAAATAGAGGCACACACATAAAAAAACGCACCGAGGTACTCCACAAGAGTGATACAGTGGAAAAAATATAGGTGCCAACAAATGTCATCATCAACGAACATGCAATTCAGTTCATTTCGCATTCGAGCTGAGCTGAGTAGAAAACGACATTCATTTCAAAGTACAAAATACTGTACAACACTAGAAAAAAAGTCCTGCAGGAAAAAAATGTATATATTATGTATCTTGAAAAAAGATGTTTAATACTGTATTCATCATCATCACATTACAACATTATTGGATTTACATTGTTGCAATGCAATGAAATATGAGGATCTTATTTCTTGTTCCTTTAGTTTATCTTCAGTCCTTTTTTACCTGTTCTTTACCCTTTCTTCATCCCATCACATCATCACGATCGCAGTGCAACTTGCAAGACCAGGGTTTTTCCCTTGCTTTACTTATACATTGTATGTACCATATTATCATCTTCAGTTTAACGTATAGGGGGAGTATTAGACCATCCATAACGGTAACGGTATGTGCTCCTTTTCTTATTTTTTTTCTATATTTTATTATTGCATTGCATCAAGCAATCCCATTGCCTCTTTGTGTACAAGTAGTTTCGTACTGATCAACATAAAACCCATGATGATCACGATTAAAATAGAAAATTGAGGAGGAGGAAGAGATTATTTCATACACGGTTCGATGGGAAAAGGATGAACGAATGTAGATGAAGGTGAAGAAAAAAAATAACTACATCAAGTCATGAAAACGATGAGAATGATAGGATATGGCACCATTCGAGCTAGAGATATATTTTCCTTTTGGGATTTTCATAAATGCAATTTCAATATTTCTCTTGAACGATAAAAGACCTTTGCTCCGTAAAATGCATAAATGGCAAAAAAATATATGTCCTAAATCAGCACAACTCCTTAATTTCTATATGATACTGGGGAGTTAATCATGTCCTCATGTTCCATTCTAATGAAGAACGAAAGGGTTAAGAAAGTTCATACATCCTTTATTCCGAATATGGAGAAACGTATGAACGCCTATTACTTGATGCAGCAAAAACTGGTATAGGTATGTAAACTCCAAGTTCATACTGTTGTACTTTGCATTAGTAGTCCTATTTAATAACCTCCATATTGCCCCAGTTTTAACCCTAGTGCTCGATACAACCGATTCGCGCAAAAATAAAGCCAAAGAAAAGGGATGAAACGATGAAAATGCCATTTACACTTATAAAAAATATGACTAGAATTCAGTCGGAGCTTAGAGACGGTTGCATTGCGGTACTTGCGGTTTGTAATTGTACGAACATACAAACATACTCAACCAGCAGCACAGGTAAAAAATAAGAAGATTGTACGTGTACGTAGGTATGTTCATGCTTCATGAATAAAAAGCATAAAACCGCACAAAGGAGAACGACGTTGTTGCGTTGAACAACTGTGAAACGCAGGTCTGCATAAGCATTTAGTGTTGACTCCAAGTGAAAGAGAGTAAGATTCGTTTGTAAGATTAGATGAAAATGTACTACATTGTAAGTGTAAAAACTAGTGGATTCCTCAGCACATGCCATGCCAAAGGAGATGGTCGAGATGAAAACTCTAGTTCTTAGCTACATTGTATTTACAACAAATAGAACAAACTGAAATGTAATGTTGTTATTATTATTGACTTAATAGCAGTGCACAAGATGCTATTATCAGATGATGCTAGATCGTTTAAATACGAGACATACGTTATTTTTCCTGGTTCCTTGGCAATAAAAGTTGCTTCTGCTAGTCTCCTACTTCGGTACAATACGTGCTAGTTTACCTGAGTCATCTAACTAGCAATTGTTCAGGAAGAAACGGCTACCGAGCAGAAGCAAATATACCTTTTTCCTCGCAAAATACATGTAAGATGCATCTAATGCGTGTGTGTTTATCTTATGACTAGTCATCATCTTTTACTCTCTCATTTTGATTGAGAGTTGAGAGCCACGAGCACCGAGCTGAGCAAAAGCTATTTGAAAATGCGATAGTGCAATACAATACGAGCGGTGGGTTTCTGAGGGTTTGACATAGGTAAACACACGTATCATTGCTCAATTCACATAGAACTCATAGAACAACAATGATCCCAAATTCCCAACTATAAAATGTAACAAAACCAGGCCGGGCTAGTGAACAACAAGGAAAACAGCAAACCGACAATAATCATAAAACTCATACCTTAAAAAACATATATGCAAGACGTTAGATGCGCCTTTCACTGCTAATATGGTAACAAATATTGAAAACTGTGATTTATCACTTCTCTCGAGAAAAGTCTTTGTTCATACACGCACTCAAATTAACAATCTTGTTTATTACATTTTAAGCATGTACGAAATCTTTGAGCAATTAAATTCTAATTTTGAATTTATGATGAAGGTAACAATGATATGAATGAGTAACATGATATAACACGATCGTTTTAGTACTTATTGTCGAAGGTACAATCTCTGGTTTACTCACTTGCAAAAAGTAATTATGACTTATCCGGATTCACATAAAGTTACGACTTTTCATGAGAACAGTCTATCAGCCCAGCAGTTAGACATTTAGGAAATGCAGACAAAGGTTTTTACATTAGATCTTAATTTTTAAACGGTTTCAAAAAATAATTTGAAGAGAGCGTTTTAGTCTAATAGGCATTTATTCGGAAGGTGGTTGCCGCACGAAGCCGGATGTTGGCGGCGGTCCTGCAGCATTTAAAACATTTGTAGGGGGTTGTGCATTATTTTTTCCCGTCGAAGGAGATGAATCAAGAGGAAAGGCAATACGTCCCGTGAGCTTAGGTCTAGTACTTCCGCTGCTCAGCGGTGCTTCAACTGCGTTTGTAACAGAATTAGGTTTCATTAGCCCAACAGGTGGATCGTTCCAAGCACGATCGTTGAAGCCTGAATGGAGTACATAAAAACGAAATAAAAAAATTTAATTTCTTTACCTCAGTAAAATTACTATAATTAAATTGAATAATGGTATTGACGTTTAAGCATTTACCAGTTCTTGAGGTCTGAAATAGTGGTACAGCTGAAGGTGGAGACTCCCCGTCACCACCATCATCTTTTAATTTGGAATCCTTTGGTGGCGTCGACATGATTACGGTACCTGAAGAAGTAACAAAAGCAAACCATAAGACTGACAGTGAATGGAAAGTTTAGAGTTTAAACCGTCCTTACTCCCTCCCTAAAACTGAGCCTGCTCGCGAATAAATTAACTGACACAAACAATACACTCGTAAATTTTGACAATAAGTATCTGCCATCCCCACAACTGCTAGAGACCATAAAACGTTAAATAATAATGAAATGAAATCCCTCATGAAACCTCATTAACCTGATTTTTACAAATTACAAAATACATGAGCTAACAATAGGCACTACTAATGTAATATTTAAGAAATGTATTTTCAATTTGCAGCTGCAAAAATGTCTCACCTGTTCGAAATATTGAATTGCACGTTGACAAGATTTAATTTGAAATATCAAACACTACATAATGAATGCAAGTTTAAAGGCTTTCCACACTTTCCACTGTTAAACCTCAGCTGCAGCTGTCAACCAAGCCAACCAACACATGCCAGCTGTTTGTACACATCACAAGTGAATCTTTTCTCAAAGGAATATCATCAAGTATCAAACGCACTTGTTTTCCCATACGATAGCAAAAACTGCGAAAGATCATAAAACTCTCTCGTTGGAAAACCCACTCCGACTCCACTAACAAAAACAACGCTTCATTCTAAAAACAATTAGAAATTTTACGCATACTTAATGAATACGCTTTTATCATTTATGATTTCTGTAGAACCTCCCTCTATAAAACTTTATATTTTACTCATTGCCGAGGCCAACTAACAGCAAAGGAAGTTACGGTCTTAAATGTTGAAAAAACTTGTCAAACAATACCTTGACTTGGAATAAACCATTTAATATTATTTAATCACAAAGAAATCAGGTCATCTTCTAACTGTCACGAGAGATTGTTAAAAGAAAATTCTGCATGAAAGTGAATAGGGATTTTGTTTGGGATTAATATCAAGTTTCATAGGCCATCTAGAAAACGTGAAAGCGCTACTGCTCATGAAAGAGAAACAATTATCGTTCTCAAGTTGTGAAATCGATTTTAATTAATGAGTATTCGAGTTTTTATTATCAACTTTCTATCATAAATATATATCCTTGGCAGTATTGTCACAAGAACTTAGAAGGAAGGAAGTTTGTATTACCTTGCTCGTTGTTGTCTTCCTCTCCTGGTTGGGTTGATTTGCTTGGCTAATTTGTAGAGGGACAAAAGGGTTATGCTATTAAAAATAGGATACCGTGCAAACGTTAAAAAAATTACACAATCCGTATCTGATTT
Source organism: Lepidocyrtinus dapeste (assembly GCA_036850885.1). Classification (NCBI taxonomy): domain Eukaryota; kingdom Metazoa; phylum Arthropoda; class Collembola; order Entomobryomorpha; family Entomobryidae; genus Lepidocyrtinus; species Lepidocyrtinus dapeste. The sequence goes on from JAANSQ010000186.1 coordinate 32,652, forward strand.
ATAATAAGATTTTTAGAAAAACAGATGAAAGTTGCACTAGTAAAATAACAAAATATTTAATATAATAGGTTTCTAATAAGAAAAACAGTTGGAGGTTGCACTTGAAAAATAACACAATATTTAATATAACTTAAAATAAGTTTTAGAGAAAATGGAAGTTATATCCGATCAATTACACAACACTTATAGAGTTTTTTTTAAACTACGTTTAACTGCAAATTATCGTGAACTATCTTATCGTTATTAATGTTTTTAGACACAAGAAGGGGATGTTAACTTTTACGGAAAAAAATAACAAAGTACACAACTGAGTTGATCAAAGGGGAAAAGAAAAATTAGGATGATTTTACTAATTTGGGGCTAACTGAAACTTTCGGTAAAAAGCAAGGATTAGAAAAAAACGAATTTAAATCGACAAATCTCCTGGACTTCTCTCGATCAACTTTCCCGTATTCAGATTTTCTTATTGTATTTATACCCCGAGTCATTTTTCGAGAGAAATTAATATAAAAAGGAAATCTCTTGGCATTCTCATTTAAATTAAGGGCAGGTGTCTTTTGTAATAACTGAATTCTAGGCTATAAAAAATAATAGCCTGGAGTTCAGTTATTTGTTTGATCTTGTTTGGGGTGAAAACAAAGGATTTATAAAATCTAGGTTAAGTTTTATCATGAGGAGAAAGGACTCTAATGAAGTAACTGTACATTGGGCTATAAAATTTAATGTGATGAAGTTCAGCTATTTTAGGGGTGAAAACAAAGAATCTGGATTGTAACAGGTCTAGATTTAACTAAAAACTATAAAATTTATGTTATATATTTTTTATGAGGAGAAGGGGTTCTAATGAAATGTGCTATAAAATGGTTCAGTTATTTTATTGTCTCTGATCACGCAAGGGGTAGTAGCTTGGATGATGAAAGTAACTGTACCCCAGATCAAGCGCATCTGTTCATATATTTGGGAATATGGGAGATGATGATAATGTATCCAGGGAAAAATAAATTTATGTACAGCTTATCTTAATCAATTTATGGGAATAATACCTTTTACAAATACACACGTCGACCAATTATCCTATACAGTATATTACATGGAGGACTTCTTTAGGAATTATTTTATTATAATTATAAATGGGTTGTCACAGTTTCTCTTGCGCACGAAATATTTGTTTTCAACTGCCAATAATTATGGAGATGAGATGAATGTATGTAATTTGGTGACTTGAGCTATAACTAAACTTTATAATTTTTTACTTTATGGTATGAACGACGGGAATGAAGGAATTATCTTCTCACCAGGACCAAAACTACAGTGAAACTAACTGAAATGCGTAAACTTGTAAATATTTACTGTAGTTAGAAAATCCGAATTCATGAAAAATTCTTGATTTATAAGAGCAGAGTTGAAGATTTTTATTTAGTAAAAGTGGAACACATTTAGATCCAACTGATGAATGGAAAATTGAAATTGTTAGAGAGAAAAGAAATTTATATTACGTAGTTTAGAATAGACTAGGATATCAAAAC
>JAANSQ010000187.1:0-34165 GCA_036850885.1 Lepidocyrtinus dapeste
TTTTAAGATAATTTTCATGGAGGTGTTTGTGAGAAAAGTTAGAAAAAATGCGCAAAAGAACCAACGGTTATAATAACAGGAGAAAATTGAATATAGAAATTATTAGTAATTTCCTATCTGTTCTCACTTCCGCCTAGGGGAGTTGTGAGTGTACGGATAATTAGGAAAGTTTCATTGCCAATAAAATGGAAAATATTTGAGTGAGAGAATTTTCGTTGGAGGGTATGTATACGTGTAAAGCTACGCAAAAGTCGTTTGGAATGTGCCTGTTACGGCTGCATACGGAAATTGGAGAAAATCAGGAAAAGTTTAGCAAGTTCTTTGACTCGCAATAATTTCTTGGTGAAATCAAAACAAGTAGTGACCCATATACTCTGGCACTCTGGCATTGTAGCACCATCACAGGAACACGAACAAAAGAGAAAGCAAAAGCGAACAAGAGTCTAGCGAAATGAACGTATTGTTCGCTTTCATTCCAGGCTTACATACATCCGGGTATAGTAGCACAAAATAAAATTCACTTTCATATTAAATATTATTTTGTCAATGTGTACATTTCGCTTACGAGTTTTGATATGGAAAAAGTTGTAGAATCGTTGAAAATTTAATGAGACTTTGCCCTAGTCAGGGGGTTTTGGATTGGATGAGGTTTGGCTTGAGGATTTTTAACCAATCAAGGTATTTTTGCTCCGTCATAAAAGCCATTCCTTGGATGACTCTCTAAGTAAAAGATGTACCTGACCTATGACCTTTCAAAGGAAGAAATAGACGCTAAAATAGTATTCGTTTTGAGTTGAGCGGGCTAAAATCGGTTTTTAATATTTGTCGTAAATTATATACAAATAGTATAGGTACAATGTAAAATGTTTTTTTAAAGCTATTGCTGCAAGATCATCGAGTAAAAATATTGGTAAAAAATGATAAAAATTGACTACTTCTACTGAATCTTGTGGTTATTTTGGAGAACCTTTGGAGCCTCAATCTAATAACCATGGGTGTTTTTGTCCGTAGTCATACAACTCTTCCAGAGCTTTCGGGTTTTTCTCAGTGAAATCAATGAATTCCGGGGACATGATCAGTATGCACTTCTTCCTGTTTTCAAACAAAGAGTCTCATAACATGTCAATTGTCTAATAATAACTTTCTAATGATTTTGATTCCCTTACTTTTTTATGATAAGATAAGCTTTCTTAGTAAGTTTATCGGCATTCGGAGAGGTCAACTCCTTCGCAAAGTAGAATAGCTTGTAGGCCACAAGTTCGTCAATACCGTCCGAGTCCATGAGAAGCAACATATTTTCGAAAGTGCCGATTAACTCGGACATTTGGAACTTCACAGCGAGACGGTAAAGATCGAGTGCCGTTTCAGGATTGTTCCACGCTTTGTTCACGTGCCCGGTGTATATGAACTCCAAAAAGTAAGGAATGTTTTCCTCATTCACAAAGTCTACGAGGAGGCTTTGATCCTTTCCTTCCATTGGCATATTCTTAAGCAGGTTTTCCAGGTAACGGGACCGTTCTAAGGAGGAGGACGAACCCAAGAAGATTAATTCATATCGAATTATTTTTATTTAAAAATTACGCAAAGCTTGTAAGAATCTTACTAGCCAGGCGAGTTGTGTTGCACTTAAAGTGCGTCCCATTCACCCCAACAAGTGCAAAGTCAGAGAACAGAGTTGGTCCGAAAAAGTATAGGCTGGATTCCGCGAGTGATTTTCTCGCACTATAAACCACCAACGTCACACAGGCGTCGGCAAATATTTTGGGTTTAGTCACCCAGTCCTTAAATATAGCGGCCGGCACGGTTATCATCTTCTTATAGAAGAATAAATTTTCGAGGTTCCCACTCTGAAAATCTTGTGACCAAAACCAAACCAGAATTGAAGCATATCCATACTCTATTTTAATTTAAGATCAATATTAAAGTCCGCACCTTTGATATCGAACGATTCTTTAGCATCATTCATGGATTTTACTCGTTCCAAACTTGGAGGACAGTCAAAATTTCTCAAACGGATTTTCAGGTCAAAAGTGTACCCCATGAGTTGGAAGCAGTGTTTTAATTCTTCCAAAAAAGATGCTCCAACATTTCTCATAGAAACCAGTTGAACTTCCATGTTGAGCGGCTCGCTTTTTAAGTTGTTCTGCAAAAAGGCATCTGGATCTCGACTCCAAAGTCGCTCTTGCTCTTCTTGTAGCTGCATTTTCATTTTCAAATTCATCATCCAGGCCTGGTCCTCTCTGAAAGAAAGCATGATTTACAGATACATATTTCCTTAGCAAAACTAAAATTGGGGAAGGTTACGATTCAAGATTAACTCCATCTCCACACAACAAAGATCCCAAGTTGTCTAAGGGGCAGGAAACTTTACTTTAACACCCCCTTCCCAAAGGGGGGCCCTTCTATTTTTTGAGGGGGTGTTTATCTTAACCCTGACCTCATGGTTTAGATTCGTTAAAGTTAGGTTTTAAAGGTAAGTTTAGGTTAAGATTGGCTTGACTTGGTGGGGCTAAACTAGGATTGGTTGGCTTTGAAATACTGTAAAAATTTGAAATTGGAGTCAGTAGTACCATATTGTTAGTTAAAATATCTCATTGCCAAATAAGGGATTTCTATTTTTGGGGGAGTGTTTATGTTAACCCTGACCTGAAACTTCGTACCCTACCAATATAATACAATATACTCACGGGTATTTCAAGTTGCCCAAGTGATCGCTCAGTAATTCCTTCAACTCCTCCGTATCTTCTAGTCTCGGTAGAGGGGGTGTTTGCATTGTTATATGATCTATTATCATTTTGCTTTCTCGGCCAAGTGTCCTCCTGCTAGTCCCACTGCCTGCTACTACTATTTAAAAAAAATACTTACTTAATTACTACCATATCTCCAAAATTTAAGACGCATTTACATATTTCGATTAAACTTACCAGCATGGTCAAAGTCCATAGGCAGTTCAATGCCTCTGCATAATAATGTCATCTCCATTTTAACTCCAATTTTAATTATATTCAAAATTTTATCTCCTCCTGGTAAAGAGAATGTTTACTTGTCCCATCAGCATAATCTGCCAAAATGACAATTCCAACAAGTAGCCAAAATGCATTGAGCGATTAGAGCATAGGCAGTATAGATGCCCGAAAGAGATTACTTTCTTCCCGCTTGTTTCATACTGCCCCTATTTTAAGCCATGCGGCTCTTGTCTTTGTTGCAACTAGTTGCAACTCTCTGACTCTTTGGCTTTTGATGGGATGCAGGTAAGGAAAGATTTTCATGAAAGGTTGTAACGACTTTTCTTTTCACTTTCTATTCTTAGCTCTCCCAGGGAGTTAAGAAAGGAGAATATTTTTTTTAGAAAAAGGGTTGGCCACCCATGGCTTGTCAATAATCCTTTTCCTTTCCCTCAAGACACTAATTGGTCTGATGATGACGAACATGTATTAAATGCTCAAAAAATATGGAGTGAAATGATGCGATAAAAAGGTCTTTGGGAAAAATATGATTTTAATTAGCATTTGATATTTAATAAGAATTCAGAGCTGGAACTTCGATGGTTTTTTTTTATATAAGTTAACAATTTATTTGCGATTAAGTGTAATATGCCTTGTTGGAGATGGGAGTAGCTAGCGTGGTGGTACTCTCCATGATTTAGTATTCTTCGACGACTTCCTCCAGACATTTATATTGGCAGTCACCTTCTGCCACGGCGGATGCTTTGAGTACCTCCATGTTGTCCATCCAAGCGGTTGGAGTGACATTCTCTAGCACACTGGAGAAAAATGTAATGTAATTAAAGGACTATTTTGAGTAATACGGGAGTGAATTTGGTGAACACTTACGTCAAGATGACATTCTTCCCGTTCACCTCCCTCAAATAGGAACCTGCTCCGCAGATGATTTTCTGGATGCACTCCTTCTCTCCCAAGACTGCTCCGACGGTGGTCCTAATGTCATCCTTGAAGTATTCATACTCCAGCCCATTGTACTTGTAGGAGTCCTCATCCGCGAGCATCCTGTTCTGACGACCTTCCTTCTTCTTACTTGAGCGGAAGCCGAAGAGCTCGAACATGCGCATAAGGACGCTCCTCATCTTTCCTGAAAAAAAATAATTGATAATTAGACTCATTGACCCATTTCCAGTTGCACTGTAAATATTTGCTAATTTTAGTGTCCTTTGTAAACCTATGCTCTTACGAAGATACGAAGCTGGTCCACTTTCCTCCTTCTGTATTTCGGTAGATTCGGACTTTTCTTTTTCGGGCTTCTTCTCTCCCTCCTCCTTATCCTTGTCTCCCTTGTCTTCCTTGCCTTCCTTCTCCTGGACCACAGACTCTTCAGCTTTAGCCTCAGTACTAGGGGATTCTTCATCTGGAGTTGTTTTGGCCTCTATACCCTCCTCCTCTTCAACTTGCACCTCCACCTCCACCGTACCATTTTTCTCGGGCTCAGTGTTCAACTCCTCCAAAGTGATGTTAGCATTAGTGGCCTCCTCCAGCTCAGTTTGGTTCAAGGCATTGCGCAACTTCTCCAGTAACTTCTTCTTATGATCTTTAGCTGGAAGAGCTGACGCGCTTAACACACACGCCGAGAGAACCACGGCGAACACGAAGAACATACACTGTTGCTTCAGAAAGACCCTCATGTTTCAGAGATGAGCTTAAACCCTCAGAAAAAATAATATTCAACCGAAAAACACTCTCAAAAAATATTTCTTAGGCTCCGCACTCGAAATATAAATGATTACAAAACTTGTCAACTGTCCGTCTGCATACGAAGACTTTAAGGTGTAGACTGTCCACTAGTTGGGGTGCTGCAGTCGCTTTAAAACCCTAAAAATGGTGTCAACCTTTAAGGGAAATCATCAACGCACATTCTCTTTTTTGAGGAACCTAGCAACCTAGCTTTGGCTCCATTTGCCCAATACACTACCTTTTCCCTACCAATAAAACCAATCCTTTCTCAAAAAAATGAAACCCAATCCTAAATCGAGGGAAAATACCCTCATCAATTATACCTGTAACCCTGCTCGTACAAAGTGAGAGCCTGGAGCTGTCTTTTTCTTTCAGGTGGAATGCAATCACAAACAAAACGCATTCCAATTGCATTTGTTTTGGTTAGGTTTTCGAAGGCCCTGCAAAAGGGTCACCCTGTTTACATTCCCAAATATTTCTAGAAACGTCAGCAATGAAAGTTTATCTAAACTATTTTTAGCTTCCTCTAGACTCATAATTCAGTTGTGGTATTTATTTAGGTATCTAGGTGCTCTACACTGGCAATAGGTGAGTTTTATGATGTAACTATGCTCTCAATTAATATTTTCAGGAAATGTAGAAGACTTCTCGGATAATCATTTTTATTTTGGATTTTTACGGGTTTCATATAATTTTTTTTACAATTTACTAAACGCTACGATATTTTAGATGGTTTTCGTACATGGCCTTATTATTAATTAATTTTAACGAGGCAAAGAGTTTGAATTCAGTTGATTTTTGGTGTTCTCCTTAGGTTTCGTATCGGCATTAGGGCGAGCAGCGGCGGCAGCGTCCAAAGGTTCTGGAAGTGTTGAATCCGGGACACAGACGTACACGTTGCAATTCTGTCCGTAGGTTACGGCCACTTTGAATATTTCGTAATACAGGCTATAATCCGTCGGGATGTAGTTTCCCATCAACCTATTCATTTAAAGTAGAAGACTTATTTAGATTAGAATTGGAAGACGTTAAGAAAAATGGAGAACATACAAGAAAACTAGATCTCTGCCGGGCATGTCCTTCATGTAGTTTCCAAGCATGCAAAAGGCCTTCCTGGAGCATTGGTCGTTGCCTTTATAAGCGCCATAGACTGAAGCCATGGTGGCTCTCATGGTAGGATCCTCTATTTGAAAAAGATCTGCGAGGGGATTAACTTCCTTGGGGGTCTCCGTGGACGCTGTAGCTTGCCTTCTGATCTTAGGAGTCGCTGCGCCTATGTAAAATCAAACATTAAGCTTTTTCTTAACTTCATTAATCATCTTCATTTTAATGTGGAGCCATATTTCGTTATCTCCATCAAATTTTTAAACAAGATAATTTAGCCAGAGGTGCCTTCCACTTATTTTAATTTGAAGAGACAGGCATTAACCTTCGTGTACAGGAGAATTGTTATGGGTCCCCTCTGGTAGTTTATTTCCGGAGGTGGTGTTGATACTGTAAGATTGTTTCTCATCATCATTTCCTTTAGGTTCACCTGCTCCTTTTGCTCGTCCTACATTTTCCTGTACACCTCTGGGCTCTGCTGAAGCCTCTGAAAAACAAAAGCCTCCCCATCAAACCAAACTCTTTCGGCATGAACTATTCAACCTTTTTCCACCTCATTCTATAATTAGGGTATTAGGAGGGGAAAGCCACCTGAACTTGAACAATAGTCTACCTACACACTTTCATTAATCAGGTATATCTGTCAAAGGTCTTTCTCAAATTTACAAAGCTCCAACCTTAAATACTGCCTCAGGCTATATCCTCTAACAATAATATTGAGTTTTCATTGAAACGGAACGTTGGGAAATTAATCCCCATTTATTTTTAGTACACTTTCTCTCACCTGAAGAGAAACCGGTTTTAGAGAATCATGCACACTCACCATTGCTGAAGAGGATGATGATGAGTAAATAGAAAAAGGCAAAAATAGCTAATTCCAAGGAAAACTTCATTTCACTTTTTATATTTAAGCACAGACTGATTCTAATAATTAAAAGTATAAAAATTAAAAAACCGTTTGGAGTAAAATCTCAGCTGAAGCGTATGCCAGAAAATAGGTGGATAATCTGATGAAGATGATGCTGCTATTTTTGTATGACATGATATCAAGAATGCAAAAGTGAAGGAAAAAAATGCAAATTTGAAGATTAATGAATAATTGAACTTTGCATAATTTGTTTTCTTTGGGAAAGCTTAAATGCTTAGATTGTGTTTAATTTGGTGGCTCCGGACTTGTATGTACATGGCTTGAATAAATAAATAGTTAAAAAGAATAAATATTACACTAGAGGGACTATAATTTGAAAGGAGGGAAGTTGTTAGTCTATTCTATCCTCCCAGTATTGTATAGCATCGATAAGAAGATTAGTGAAGTGGTCTAGTTTATCCTCGTCCAGTTGCCATTGAGAGAGAGAGCGGGTGCCGGGCAAATAAGCAATTCCCAAAATCCACAAAGCATATCCATGCGAGATGATCATGAAGAGCATTATAAATAGTCCGAAAAATATGTTGACAAGTCGTCCAGGCTGGAAGTCTGTACCAACAAGATTAAGGAAGCTTAATGGATTATCGGGTATGGGAGTAGCAGTACTACTCTCGATCTCTGTTTGGTCAGTATCAGGCACCTCCGAGTAGTAGCTGGAGCCATCGTATTCTGACACGTAGTCAAAGTCCGTGGAGGGGTCGCCGTTGGAGACTTCTGTGCTCCCACCATCGCTAGGATCTGTAGGATCGGTCTCCCCGAATGTTTGGTACGTAACGTCGGAATCCTGGCTGACGCTGGTGTCGGACTCATCCACTGGGTCCTCGGAAGGTGGACTTACTACAGCAGTTGGGGTGCTAACCTGCTACACAAAATGAAATGATTATGAGTATTTAGCTTTGGATTAGAATATAAGAAAGATTTGTTGGAGGTGTTGTTATGGCACTTGCCCCATTAGCGTAGTAATTGTTATTAGGAGGGGCTAGTACAGGCTGCTGGAGCGGTACTGAGCCTGTTCCTCCTCCAGAATTCGCAGCGCCGTATATACTGTCCAAAGCTGTGCTGGCAATTTGCTGGCCGTACATCCCAGCCTGTTGGGCTGCATTGGAGGCACCATTGTAATACAGTCCACTTGCACCAGTACCAGTGGATCCCAACAAGCCTGGATCGTTTGGCTGGGAGAACAGCATGTCATCCTGCAAGTTCACAGAGCCCTGGGGAGTACTATATTGGTTGCTCCCATAATACAAGCTGCTCGGACTGGAGAGACTGGATGGTTGCTGTTGTGAAGCGTACGTACTCCCTTGTAAATACGGCGCCCCCATTTGGACCGGAAGGGCATTATTAGAGGTGGAGAAATACGAATTTGGATTTGGACTGTTTCCGTTTAGCACGGTAGTTCCAGGGGGCACCTGGCCCTGTGGGCTCCCAAACAGTCCAGCTTGCTCAGACGGGGGCATCGTCAAGTACACCGTGTTCGAGCTGGAAGTGTCATATGGCTTAGGATCGTCCGCATTCGTGATCGGAAAGACCTGCACGGGGCTATAATCCTGGGAATAGTAACTCCCCCCGTGGACCACCGCACTGGTCTCATTTTGCACACTTATACTCGGAGAATTCAAAACAATTTGATTAGAATTGGCCACATAGGCTGGTCTCTTGTTTCCCGAGAGCAGTTTGTTCTTGTTGCTTATGAAGGATGCTATGGGGTTCCTAGAGGAGCTATATATAGCCTTCCCACTGCCATGGGTCGTCGCGACCACCCAGAAGGGAAAGTAAACGCTAAAGAACACCACCAACCTTAGCCAAATCATTCTTTAGCTTTTACAACACTCCCTAGAAATTTCTTTTTATGGAGTTAAATGAGTACTCAGTACAAGACAAGAGACACGGGCATGTCCTTCACCTTCAACTCCTACCGATTATTATGTCGAATCTAGGGCGAATGTAAGAGATGTTTATATAGGCTTAGTCCTTCCTATGCGAACCTTCCGACCCCGCGAGCACAAGCCCAACCTTAGCCTTTCATCATCATCCCCATTTAACTGTATCTTCAAGCTGGATCAAGAGTCGTAGGCAAGTGGAACATGGAATCATCAATGATCTCTCCTCATATCCATTCATCTCTATACTGACTAAATAAAATTTATCTTAGTTTATTTCTCCGAGATTAATGAAAACCGCGTATGAGAAAATTGACAGAAAACACCCGAAAGATTATATCTTTGGTGTTGTCAGGAGTGTGCGTTCATGTCATCTTAGGTGGGAGCCAACTTGTTCACTGAATCGATAAATGAAATCTTGCTACTTCTCCAAAATCTCAAAATGATTATTTATCTTTGAAAATTTTTAATAAACCATTATTTCGCGAAAGGAGCCTCACTGAAGTAAACATTTTTTGGATGGCTCTCCCATCATCACGTTAAAAATAGCCTAGGACCTTTTGGGCAGGTGAGCCAAGTGAAAGTTACGGAGACTAAAGAAAACGAAAGCTTGATAGAAAATAGGACATGAGCCATTCAATCTTTTCATTCTCATCTACATCCGTAGAGAATTAAGGTCGCTTGAATACAAACAAAATAGGTCATCATGGGTCATGTCTACCTCGCGCAATCCGGTTCGGCTCTTTCTCTCACCTGTACCATCTCATCCTATTCTTAGGAGAAGCTATAAGCATTCCATGAATTCCATGTCCTAAATTTTGTAGCGAAAAACCTAAGTTTCAGGCCCAAAACTTTTATGAGATAATATGCTCCCTTATATGGATCGGGTTGAGCAGGTAATTTTAGAATTGATCTTTAGGCTGTTCCGTTATTCCCAGCAAGTGAATGGATATGTACGTTCATTGCATAGACTCTCTCCTGTGGAATGTCCTGATTTGGCCAACCCTTTACTAACCTACTGACTCCCTGAGTAACCTAGATGTAGGGATTGTGATTGGAGCAATACGCAATATTGATTCACTTCCTGTAGCCTTTGGTAAAAACTACAGGTGAAATGGCTTTCGGGAAGGGTGTCCGCCTATTCATGTATTTTATGATGGTGCTCATACTCGATTGCTCATCTCATTCACATAATTCCAATAGGGGAAGATGTAAAGATGTGTACCTCACGGTATTTTTAGATGGAGAGAAAAAAAAATTTCACAATTGGCGATGAATCAGTATCCGCTATATAAAGTGACAACAGGCCTCTTCACTACTCATTCAATCTGCAAATTCCAATCCAACCGTATCATATTCATTTCAATCCAGTGGATCCATTCTTAATCCTGAGGAATACTAAAATTTCCTGAATTTTCCTACAAAAAAAAATAAATAGAAATTCTTAGAAAAGTTTAAGCTGGTGTAGTTTTCATTTGCCTATTGAAGTGACTCAGTTTTGAAAGTTAAACTCTAAGAAAAATGTGCAGCAAGTACTTCCTGATCCCTCTGTGCTTGAGCCTAGTGGCTGGAGCCGCAGTGGAGAAAAGGGAAATGCCTGGAAATCCAGGATACGCTCAAGGATACGGTGGAATGGGTGGAATGGGTGGTATGGGTGGTATGGGTGGTATGGCAGGAGGCTACGTACCACAGGATTACTCCACGGCTATGGCTCCTTTCGGAGGAGTTCCACCACAACAACCCAATCCATTCGGACCCCCACCAAACTATGGACTGCAAGGCTTCCCTGATCCTGGATTCTCCATTCAAACTGGATTCGAAGGATATTTGGTATAGTGGAATATTTTTTTTAGACTGAGCCTTTCCTCAGTAGAGAATTACTAACGGTTGTTTTCTATCCTGTAGGTGCCCAACAGCTGGTACGGTCTTATGCCCTGGGGAGCTGAAGGTGTTGTTGTGGTCGTTACCGGTGTCATCGTCTTCATCGTGATTGCTGTAGTGATCCTTGGACTTCTCGCTTGGTTGTGTGGATTCGGTGACTACGCCATTGTCAAGGAGGCAGCTAGGAGCTTCGTGCCCTCCAACTTTACCATTGACTTTGAGACTTTGGCTGATATCACCACCGCCGTGTTTGACGCGCTGGATAAGTACAATGAGCTCTCGCAGCAGAAGAAGGACAACTAAAAAATTCTTTATTTTTCTTACATGAATAATTCTAATAATTTAATTTTTTTCCATGATGGTACTACTCCTGTAAATAATTTATCTCGTAAAAACATCCACAAATTTTCACTAGACTTGTCCTCCCCGAATAACGTAATTTAATAAAAATACAATGTCTGCTCATATTTTATTTCCGTACATTTCTCTCAATTCCGATACATCTTAAGGAAAAAGGCCTCCTGTACATGAGCATTGTTGAGCATCTAGCATACTGCCATATCTTTTGTTGCTCCAATTTATCCTGAATTTTGAAAGGTGCACTCGAAAAATCATTTCTTGTCCCTTACTCTGACCTGAATTGCGTGATCCTGAAAAGAATGAAGATGACGAAAAACGGGACTTTTCCCCTCTTTCAGGCTAAACGGTAACGGGATCGCCTAGAAAAAATCTTGTGGATCGTATATATAATCAAGTAGATCTTCATCTTGCTCCACAGTTTCTCAAAATCTCCCTTGAAGCGTAAGAGCGTAAGGGACGGTTCAAGTTCAGCATTTTTTTCTCCATTTTAAAAACTTAATTAAAGTTTCGGTTAGAAGAATCAAAAATGGACCGTTACGATCCTACCGATACACATTTGGTCTTTGAGGGAATCAGGTCAGTATCAGAGTAAAAGGGTATTTCGCAAATGTAGCAAAAGTCTCACCCATTTTTATTTTTCCTCCAGTACAGGAATTGACAATAAGTTCGGTTTGGAGGCAGTCTTCTACGGAATGGGATTCCTCTCGTATATTGTCGTGGTATTGCTATTCATTGACCTTTTCTTCACTAGCATTACATCGCCCATATTCTACGGTCTTTTTGCTCCGAATCGTAGGCGTCGAAGGAGGAGTTTGGCAAGGAGCTATACTCTAACTCCAAATCCAAATAATGACCTTGTACTGATTGCATACAAAATGAAGAGACTTGCAGATGCAATTGAGTTACTCCCAACCCGCTGGAGTTAAAGTGCATTAGTGTTTTTATAGTTTTATAGTAATTAATTTAATTAATTTATTTAAACTATTCAATTTTGACTTAAAAAGTGAAGTGATTTAAGATTTCATGATACATTTAGGTTTAGTGATCAGTGTCCCGTTACACTTGAAAATTTCCCATTTCCATTCGTGCCCATTCGATAGTCTAAAGTTATTCAGGTATTTCAGTAATGAGGCGGTACGCAATCCTCCCTCTAATTCTCATACTTTCCGGGGTCATACACTATACACTGTGTCAAGGTCAGATAGCCAATGCGCCAGAAGTACATCAGCTAGCGTCTATCTCAGGCTTTACGGGAATTTAGTAAGAGCACTATATAATTTTCAGAATATTTAGCAAATCGAGTTTGTGTTTATGTTGGGGGGAGAAGTTCCATACAAGGCATTTTATTTCCTTTCCTCCCAGCTCCTCTCTAGGTGGGTACATTGCCATACGTGAGCTGTACTTTATGGTGGGTTTGGTGAGCATCCTACTAGCTGGAAATGTGCTAATCACCTTTTTCCAGCTGCCCTCCATGTTTCTCCCAGTGTATCACAATCAACGTAGGAGCCTAGAGCAAAATAACCTACAAGAATCTATTACACTCCACCTCCAACTTTTATTAGAAGTCATTGATATAGTAGAAGGTATAAATTAGTTAAATTTTTTGTATTTATTCCAATTTGATAGTTCAGTTTTTGTGATTTAAAAAATAATTTCAGAATCGCTGGAAAGATGGTGTTAAGCATAGATGACCATCCCATAATCTCGATCCCCCAGCCCCACACAGATGACCACCCTGGACTAGCCCAATTCTCGGGGAACTCTATAGTTCCCATGTTACGCTACTACTCCTTCACGTTTCGTTGTTTTGTGGTGATGAGCCTAGCCCTCGTGTTGATCATGAGACCCTTCATTAAATTCATCATGATTCACGGGAAAAACGCTCCGGCCGTCTTTCAACAAAAAACTGGCAAGATCAAGTGGGACTATCGCTCCCTTTCCCAAGATTACGAACATAACCTGGACTGGTCCTTCATTCTCAACTCGATTCAAAAAAGTTTCTAAAAAATTTAACATTTCACTTGCAATCTGTACATAAATTATTTATTATAGTCTCTTTATTCAATTTTTTTTATATTTTACTTAATTTTTTAATTCATTTTTGTCCATTTAAAAAATAGTTAAGTTTCGTAAGAATCAAATGTGCTCGTATTTAACAGAAGGTGCTTAATAAACTATTAAATATGATGTTTTAGTTAGGTAAAAGTCAACCGGGGTGTCTTGAGAATCTTTTGATATTAAAGCTTTTTTTGACTTCTTGACTTCATCCAAGAGACTACCCACACGTGGAATTTCTTTACGCTCTTTTATATCATGATTTTACACCTGGTGCTGTACAATGAAACCGTTTTTTTCTTTTCCGTTACTTCTCGCTAAAAAAGGTGAACGTCCTTTTCAGGACGGAAGTTGAAATGCAGGTGTGTCATAAAACCCGAGCGAAGTTTAATCTTTTATAGTCACTTTACTTTAGTCTCACCTGCCAAGAGTGTCAAGTGAGCGATTTAAAAAAAGCTAAAAATAGGGAACTCTTTAAGAGTTCAAAGCCCTGTAAAAATGGAGCCTTAAATATTTTGAGGCCCACGCCACTCCAACCATTCCAACCCTCAGCCGTTCTCTTTGTAGGTAGAACCTTTTTTATGGTAAAAAGGGAGAAAGTTTAGCATTAATTGATGGGCGGAAGGGTGAAAAAAAATCACTTGGAATTTAGTGGTTTTTGTCAGGTGGGTTGAAAAAAGGTTCAGGCATTTTGATTGACTCTAGAGGTATTTTAAAAAAGGCAAAAATAAACCATTGTTACAGGTTCAATATGGATTTAGGGGTCATTTACACTCATAGCTTCGGATATCCTGAGCGGGTAATCTCTCGGGCATTTATAAGGAGCGGATTTTTTCCAATTAGCTTCATTCCAACTTTGAGCATTTTGAAAGCTACATCCACTTGAAGTACTCTGATCTTACAGAAACTTAAAAAAATGGAGAGGATTACATTAGCACTTGTTTCCGTCCTGTTGGTGAGCGTAGTTAGTTTACCTTCGGTGCTTTCCCAGCAACAGCCGTTACAGCCAGTTGCCCATCATGCACCACCCCATCAGAACATTCAGAACCACCAAGCCAGCCAGAATATTCCAGAGCAAGTGATTTCCGTCCCTTTGGACCTTAACGATGCTCCTGTGACCAATCACTATCCTTACCAATCTTCAGCCTTGTCTCCTTCAACTTATCATCCGTCTTATCCAGGTACTTTTGAAAATTACTAAATGACTTCTATTTCACAGGAAATGTATTCATTCTCAATTCGTTTTTTTAAAGTATCATCCTATGGAAACCGTGACGGTCACTCTACCCTCTTCGGCATGACTGCTGGCGCTGGTTGGGAGCTCTCTGCCTACATCAGTTCCTACATCTGGTACTTTGTCATCGCCCTCGCTGCCTTCGGTCTGTTTGTCGGTGTCACTAGACTCTTCTTCGGTGCGGAGCTTTTCGGGGGTATGTTGCAACGCGCTAAGGACGTGACTGGACGCTCCCTAGACTTGGACAGCCTAACCAACATTGTCTACGAAGCATTTGACGCTTATCACAAATACTCGGATAAAGATGCTCTCGAACAATTCAAAGGATAAGAGGATAAACTAAGCAAATTTTTTATATTCTCCATGGTGCTATTATACTTAAGGAAATGTAAACTAATCAATCGAATGGTGCTATTCTCAACTCGTATTGATCCAAATTCACTTGTACATTTTTCAGTAGGAAATAAAATATTTTAAGATGATTTGCAATGATGTGATGATGCAACATTTCTTTAAAAAATTTAGACACCTTTACACATTCACAATACATATATAGTTTTTATTTCCGCCCTTAGCGCTAACATGGTATGAAGGTAAACACTTTGAAAGGTCGATAAAAACGGCAATATCGAATATACTCGGTTACCATCCTTAAATGTTAGAACAATCTTAATTGATAAATATATATTTTCCCTTAACACTCCGAGATGAAGAGTTGCTAGCTAAAATATTTTGTTTGGCTAATTCTACGCAGAGCCTATAGAAATACAAGTTTAATGGTCTCGGACCAGCCTCACATCACATCGAAATGATATATGATCGTACTCTAACAAGGTAAAAGTGACTCCAATGACGCCACACTCATACCTGATACGTTGCAGTAGCACACGGTATGTATACTTAACTAAGTTTACTTATCTAGAGCTAATAAGTCCAATTTGTGCCTTAGTCTAGGAAACAGAAGCCAAATTCGTTGAGAAATCTTTCAATCAAAGGAAATTTTTAATTCGATTTAATGTCCAGATCCTTAAGATTATTTAGATTGTGTTACACTATCAAATTTTCCTGGAGGAAGTGTAAAGAGTTTAGCTATAATTACGCGTGTACAAGAGTCAACTTTTCCCCGAGGTTAGTTTTAGCACAAGTAGCTTGATAAAGCACACATGATAAAGATACATTCATACATTTTGAAGGAGGAAGCGTCATAAGTTAAGCTAATTTTAAGCGGAGGCTCTAAGCGAAAATTAAGAGAAAGTATTAACTAAAAAATAAAGTCGAGAAAAATATGAATCAAAAATTTTACATGCGTCGACATGATTTATGATAAATCTCAAAATGAAACCTTTAAGGGGATGGTATAAAGAGTTTAGTTTTTGCTAGACTTCGACGCCGCCAGGGACACGACAAAGGGATTTTTTTCCAAGTTAAGGCTTTTTCAAAAAATCTAATCACAGAGCATTATTTTACTTGGTTAAGCGAGTATTTTGATACCTCAATCATAGTTCTATGATAAGAAGAAGCAACTTTATAACCATTTTTTATTTGCATGTATTAAAATACAAATTGATTTTGGTTCTAACTAACGCTATCTTTCTTTAATTGACGTGACTTACAAATCAAACTGCTCCTTTAATCGAGTAGAGTAATGCTCCATGATTAGATTTTTTTTGAAAAAGCCTTACTTCCGAAGAAACCTGTTATTTTGGCTCCCTGGCGGCGTCCAAGCTTAACAAAAGCTATATTCTTTATAGCATTCCCTTAATGGATAAAAACTTGTTTGAAGGTGAAGGAACTAACATTACAAAATGTGGATATTTTATTAGGTCAACGACCTACCTATTAATATTGAGTGCAGTGTTGCATGAAAATGCCTAAGTTAGTTTTTATCACATTCTGCGTTACCCTTAAACTAAAAGTGACTAGCCACCCTTCCTTTCATTTGTAAGACCGTAAAAGAGACTACGAATAAGTTTAAACTGACCAAATCTTAAAATATACATAAAACTACATTGACACCTTAAATCCTACCAACCAAACAAGAGTAAGCCCTAAGGCAAGTTTTAAAAAATTCACTCGCTTCACACTTCATACACAATGACTTTACCATGTTTCATCCAGGCTACCTCAACTAACCCGCACTCGCTCGTTTCCTGTGGCCTACGAATGACTCTACTTGTCTGTTAAAATATTCCACAGAGAAAGATCAACTGCAACCAAAACTGAAACAAGGAAAAGTACGATTTGAAACCAGTGAAATTTAAATCGCGCGCCTAGAATTTCATGCTTTGGGGTAAGATGATAATATTTTTGCAAATTGTAGATGGCGGGCGATTCTAAATTCAAAATGAGACTATAAGGAGACTGTATTTTTTACAGCATCAGCCAACTGGTTAAGGTTGATGTAAGGTTCTGGCTACTCTTCACATTTATTTACAAATAGTTTGAATTTCTCGTAATATTTAATGAATAATAAAGTGTTGAAAGATTTCTTTGGTTTGGTTTGAATTAAAAATTGGACGCGTAAAAAAATTATTTTGTTGTTTCGAGTTGTTTTCCTAAGTAAAAAATCTCAATAATTCTCATCGATTTCCATATAAAGAGTAGAAAAATTGTTCTAACGATAAGTAAATAGGTAGTAACTGTATTCCAACCAGTAATTGAATTAAAGTTAGAGATTTTTAAAATGGAATTTGCTCGTTTCAATTTTTGAGTTTTGTCCTGGCCGAGAGGAACGGAAGAAAAGGGTAGGTTCGGATGAACCTTCACCAACAAATCATACCAGCCGTATATCTTTAAAGAGTAGAAAAAGGCCAATTGTTCGTAATTAAATTGTACAGAAAGTATAATTAAAGTTATTTTTCCATCCAACTGTATCAGATCACTATTCTGCTTGTCCCATGTCACAAGTTACTTGACGAGATTCTCAATTTCTGAATCAGTAGAGAGATAATAGAATACACGGTATATTTTTTTTATCACAGATTTGACATCTTAAAAGAATACTGCGCAATACTAAAACTGAACAGAGTACATGGATACGCGCTGCTAGTATAAGTTTATATCCCTACAACTAAATCCCGTTTACTATAGTTGCTCATGCTGTCACGTGCCAATGTCAACTTTGTCAAATGTCAGTAAAGTCTCCATTAGTTAAAATTGAGGGAATGGTGTCACTGGCTTGATCTCCCCGATTTTTATGAAAATTGATAGCATGACACAGTTTGATGCGCTAATTCACCAAAAATTCTGTAGTTCTCCACTTGCTGAACCTATACCAACTAGCCAAAGTTTGAACTGGTAAATGACGGCAAACTTAAAAGCCGTCCGATTTTAATGAAAATTGGCACATTGATGCTAGAGGACGAGATAAACACAAAAATGTAGTTAGATTTTAAATATTACGACACTAGCGCCACCCAAAATCCACCAGACGGCTCTAGGTTTACATAGTTTCTGGTGAATCAGCACATCAAACTTTGCCAGTCTGACAATTTTCATCGGAGAGATCAAGCCAGTGTCACCTTTCCCTCGACTTTAACTACGCTGTAGTTTTCACTTTAAAGTGGGGAGCTCATTATACGCAACCGCCAAAGTGTAAAGTGTTGTTGTCAAATGACATGACATTCCACGTACAACTATAGCAAGGGTATTGTATCCTAAATTACAACTAGGTTGTTTAAGATGGAGAAGTAGGTACTTATACGCCTTAAAGTATATTTATTCACTCAAATATATTCTGTTAGAGTAGGATATAGCTGTGCGTAAGTTTTTGTTTTGTCCTTATCCTACTGCATTTGTTCAAGAAAAGCAATTGTGGGGAAAGTGGGGAGGGTAGTACGTTTCTTAGATTCTTTCGATGTACCTCATCTCCTCTCTCTCTAGCCCCATCCACTAGTCTCCGTCTTTCTGTCAAGATATGTTAAGGAGGAAGGTAAACGTAAAAAGCACACAAGATGAGTTTTGGTTTAGTCAAGAAGACTCTTTTCGTCCCTAAAAATGATCAAGATTACTTAAACGTTCCGTACTTAAATATTTAGTTAAGTCTAGAGAATACTGTATAGTCAAGTACTTGTACAATCTAGAGTAATATTGTGACATTCACTTGCATCCGTAGCAACTCCCCCTATTTATTTAGATTTAATCAATAAATTTAAGTCTCGTTCGTCTAAGTTCCACCTAAACTCTGTAAATATTTAAATGATTTTGGTTTGTTGTATGTGTGCGCGTTAAATATCTGTTTCCATCGGAATTTATTATTGGCATATGAATTGCGAAAAACTTCATTTTTTTTGTCGTAACAGTTATGGGTTGGGACCATCGGGGCTATTTGGAGCAGGGTAGATTATTTAGAGTTGGTTTACTTCCACACTCGGAACCTCCTGAGGGAGACTTTCTTTAGACGGGCGACTGTAGACTTAAAATCTGTTTCGGGGGTCTCCTCTTCAGAGAGAGCTTCTCCTTCGGAGTGCGCCGCTCTACGAGCTCGGGGCTTGCGTGGTCTAGCGATTTGGGCGGTGTTGTCGTGTAAACTGTGTGCATGTCTCTCAGCCAAGTATTGGCGTCCCTTGTCACTGTTCTTGGTGTTGGTTGAAGCGCTAGTGTTACGATGTAGACGTAGCTTACTTAGACGAGCTAAAGTGGATACTCTAAGGCTCTTTGAAGACTTGGACTTGTCCCCTCCAGACTGACTGTGGCCACGGCTGCTGGAAGATCCGAATATGGAAAATGCTTGCTTCCTTTCTTTCAGCACGAACCTAGGGACAAGGAGGTGATTAGAGGTGATCCAGATTAAAAAAGTGATCCGAAATAGGGAGACTTACTTTCCAACCGTGTTCCACTTTAATTGGCGCTCGTAGACATTCTCTTCATCCTCCAGAATGCGAGTGGTTGTCCGAGAGGAGGATTTTTTACGGAAGGAGCCCGCTGAATCGGAGCCTTGTGCGGATGTTGACGGCAACATGGGCTCGAGTTCCTCAATCAATACGAACTTCGCGGGGTCTTCGAGTCTACGAGCCTTAACAAAAGCTTGCGTAATGATATCCTGAGATGTACTCCGGATTGGGACCTACGGAAATTTTTATAAAATTTTATGACCACGAAATAGTTTCTCAGGAGATGTGAGTTCCGTGAATAGCCTCCATTTACCTTCAAGATGGCATAAGGAATCTCTGGAGAGACGTTATGCACACAAACCAAGAAGTTATCTTCTTCACCCCAATGCTGTAGATCATCATCCCGGGAGCTCTTGTCGGACTTGCTGGAGAGAAACCTCCCCCCTCTGGCTGAGATGGAGGAAAGCCATGCTCGACTACTTGGGTCATTCCCAGTTTTCTTTAGAATGAACTTCCCTTCACCCCTCCATGTAGACTGAGCCTGGAGAGGCTTCTCTTCTAGATCTAAGACACGCTGTGTCGGAGGAAGATCCTTTTCCTTGGCGTCCCACCCACGAGCCACTTCCTCAATCAAGACATACTCCTTGGAGCTCTCCGAAGTTCTCCCACTTTTCTGAAGAGCTGCGTTAATAACCTCCATAGCGGTGGTGTCCTGCGTGACCTTCAAGATCGTGTAAGGCTCTTCACTTACCACCCCGTGAATCGCTAGGAAAAACATTCTTCGTTTCAAGGGCAAGAACGGTCTTCCAAATGTCTGCCCACTAGTGAAGCTCCCTATTCATTTCAATACAATTTTTACGAACTTGCACCTTTCTTAAGAATCTCTTTAATTTATCTTAAAGTACTACCTTCAAAATCTAGCATGGACTCCCTCAAAGAATCCTCCTTGGAGAGGCTGCGCTGCCCATTAGGCACATTCATTTCTTCCCCTTCCTCCTCAAATCTGGAGTGTATGAATAAAGTGGAGACGGGTAAGGGTAGGTTAGTGATGCTCCTTAGTCTCACATGGCGATATCCCTGTTTCAGTCCCTTAAACGGGATGACCCTCTGAGCCAAAGGATGTCCACTGCCTCCACTCCCACTGGTGCAGTCTATTACGGTAAAACGGACAAAGGCCAGGTCACGGAACTGTATGGTGAAAGTGAGAGTCTCGTTCCATATCGGGTTCAGTGGGTTCCTCGACATAATTCTCGTCTTAAGTTTGGCACAATCCACGGGAATCCCACTGATCTCCACCTCCACCTGGGGGCTAGCTTGGCACACAGAGGGAGCAAGAAACTGTCCGGATATAATGGTAAGATGGAGATGAACCGTGTGCAACCCATCAAACTCCTTTTCCAGTGGGTTGAACCTACGATACATGACATGGTTCCTATCCCACATCACCGCCGGCTTCAGAACGTAACCACACCTCCCATTCTGCTCGAACATGGCGGTGTTCAGGTGCAAAGCGGAATCCTCCGTTTGGTAATTGAGTGCAACCATTTGAATCCCAAATGCCCAAAAAATGAGTGGATTGAAATTCGATGAGTCAATCCGCATCCCCGCTGGATACGCTCGAATAAGTTGAGTCTCCGTATGAGCAATCACCTGGAGGGGTTGCTTGCGACAAAGTTTCTTCGAAGCATTTTCATTCAATGAGCAGCACTGATACACCGGATGATTAGTTTGCACCCTTCTGGGGTAATGATCCAAGGGAACAGACGCCGCTGATGATGTAGCAGGAGTCACAGGCTGACTAGCAGAGGAGGTGGTGGGCGCAGGCAAGATGCTCTTCTTCTGCATCATCTTATTCCTCACGGAACTACTCGGACTGAGGGTAGTCAACCCTCTGAACTTTATCGCTTGGATGTAGATCACCAAGTCAGAGAGCTCTCTTGCAATTTGGCTGCTTTGTTTCTTCTTTTGGTAATTTGGCACGTCTTCCAGCTCCACGACCCACTCACCTTGTTCACTATGCTGGCCAACTACAGAAGGAGCACTAGTCCCAGCATGCCCCCCACCTCGTTTAGTACTCTTCACTGAAGACTCTTGACTAGTCAAAGAATCCGTCCTTGGCGTCGTAGGCAAAGCCTGCTCTGAAGCTTGTCTGGAGACCACAAGTCTCTCTAAAATGAAAGGAATCAAAAGCTTAATCCTTTAAACCCCTCGGTGATCCCTCCACATCAAGTAAATTTTGGAGGGATTTTATAGATAACATTACCATCGGGAATTTCATCCTCAAAGTCCGAGTCAGATTCGGAATAGTCATCATTCATCGATCCACCGCTGACGTTGCTTACAATGCTGTTAGTGCGACCTGACTGTGGTCTACTTCCAGATCTATTCCTACCCAGGATGTTGGAGGAACTCTGTGCTGTGGTTGACTGGTGAACTGGAGGATTTGGGATGATTTCTGCATGTATCTTCTTGTTCTTGATTAGGATCTTGTTTTTCAGTTGGGAAGGGCTAGGCAAGCTAGGATCATCAGAGAAGTCTACATCAAACAAAAACCTCGTGATAAGCTTGTCTCCAAAGACGGTCTGGAAAGTCCACGCCATTCTACTTTGCTGCTGGAGCGAGCAATGATTCTCTATGGAGAGAATGACTGGATACGAAGAGGCCAAAAATGCACTCCTATTGATCGCGTCCACAACTTGTCTAAATGGGATTTTCGTGGTGAAAGTATGTCCATGATAGATCACTGGATCACCATCATCCCCATCCCAACAATCCAGCTCCACACAACGACATCCAGTGAGAAGAGCCTAAGAGCCAAAGGTTATTTTCAGTTAAGGTTTACCTAAGCACCTGGGGAATAGTGAGACTAGGACTGTACCTGACTATAAAGCTCCACTGAAGACTCGCCCTTGAGCTGGTGCCCAGTTAAGTAGGTGTTGTGACTTGCAGCGATGTAGTAATGCGCAAAGGGATGATCCAACTCGGCTTCTTGGGGAACTATACGTTCGCTCACGAACGCTAAGTTATAGCTGGACATCATGTACCTCGCAAATCCTTCGAAAGATAGGTTATGTTGTTGCCTTAGAGACTCATCTGGTTCGAAACGCTGCAACATTAAAGATCACTTGAACGTTTAATTAGTCCATTTTAATTAGAATTCCAAGCACTTTTGCTAACCTCAATTAGTGCCTTTATCTCCACCTCGGTTTTCCTCTCGCCTTGTTGTACTTTAAGGAAGGTGGTGAAAGCGTTGGTGGTGACGATCCTACTACGGGAAGTCTCCACACCAGCCCCATTTTGTACAATGCTGGCGGATGCTATAGCGTCGTAAATGAATTTGCTCTCGGGCTTTGTACCAAATGAGTGCACTTTGCCCTTAAATGCTTGTCTAGGTGTGGCTCCCGCTTCGCCACCCGAATAATACAAATCTCAGTTAATAAAATCAACTAAATTAAAATTAAAATCGGAAACGCATTTAGCAATCTTACCTGACGTCGATGAAGATTGACTACGTTCTGGAGATTCAGGCTGTGAAGTCTCCGTCTGACAGTCGGGCTTTTGAGCTACAGCAATCGAGTCAAAGAGGTCTCGCAAGTCCTTCCTCGCCCGCAAACTATTTTCGAGGGGGAGAAAGTCCACAAATTAGTACAAATGTCAGCTTTGAAATTAGTCAAGAAATCAAAATGATCTTGAACCTGAAAGCCTGGAAGAGTAAAACGAAGCTTTGAAAGTTCAGTCTCGTCTCGTGAGTCAGAGCAGAGACTCTAGCTTGGGGTGAAGGAGATCCTTCCGAACCAGGTATCATGGAAGCAGCACTCTTCATCCTGGATAACCCTCCAGGATGCTGGTTTGGTGGAGTGTTTGGAGTAGATCCGTTCACATTTTCAGTCTTCCCTTTAGAAGGTGGGCTTGGTGGCCGGTGATACTCACTGATGGCATGCTCAGCCCCGCGAATAAAAGTCTCCTGGAAAATTGAACTTGAGCGCTAAAATACACCTCAGTGACCTTCATAATCTACTTAATCTACTTACTTGACAAGATTACATACGAGCTAAATTAAATTTTACTAATTAAACGCATACCTTAATCATGTGGATATTAGCTAGGCTACGCTTCTTCCGAAATTTCACTGACGCATTTCTCCGAAACGGTGGAGTATCCGGGGCATTTCCTTGTGGTGTAGCGGAAGACCACCTTCGGCCACCAAACACCTTAAAAAATGACCAAAACATTTTAGAAATTAATTTAGGAAAACGATAGGAGACTTGGTCAAGTGGAATTCTCTCAAATTACCCTGATGGCATCCGCCATGGTAGGAGCGAGGCAGCGACCTTCTTCATAGTACAGTTGTAAATACTGCTCTTTGAGCCACACCAGTCTCCTATCTGGCTTGCCAATAACCCTCCGTAAAGATTTTACCACGGCTCTTAATCCTTCAACAAAATTAATTAATTTTATTTCCCTCCGAAAAAATGTCAATGAAAGGAAAGCAAAATATTTTTAGCAAATTTTTACCACTCAGCCAAACGGTGGCCATACGTGGAGGGAAAATGAATGCAGTGTATCGATTGTCGCTAAGCCCCATGCCGAAAACTAGAGAAATGCAGGTCTCTTGAATAGGCCATGTGTCAACGCCATATCTGGAATGAATTGCATATGAATCAAATGAAGTGGTGGGAGTGTAAATGGAGGGTTTTTTCTTATTTTCTTCTACCTTTTCATGGCTGCCGCAATATCAATTTCCCTGCTGCCAACTTCAACCTCTTTCACTCCAATGAGATCAATGTAGCCCTCTTCCGTGGCTAAGCTGGCCACATCTGGGCCTAAACCTGTAGGTCCACTGGCCCCTGCCCCACTCCCACTGCCTCCGGGCCCACACGCGTACTTCATAAGTAACCCGGGCAAGACGGGTATAGTCTCTGGATCTAGACTCAAGATGAAATCCGGCTGAGCATGGGAGAATCTAAGGGAACTCCAGACAGGTCTACTCCAGGTAATGGTGCCACAAGATCTTTCCAATTTGACCCAGACAAAGGCCGACCTCCCGTCACTATCCAAATGAATAGCAGTACAGCCATGATGGAGTGCTTGAAGTGTATGCAAATCCATAGAGTTTCTAGTGCTGTCCAGCGGAATGAATGAGATCTCTGGATCGTGGCTTATAGGCTGGACAGGCTCATACACGCAAGACGCATGAGAAGGCTCCTCCGTGTCACTCTTCTGACAGTAGAACTCATCGCAGCTCTCCTGCAAGTCTTCATCGTCTGGATACCCTGAACGCTCAATGCTTGAGGTGTGGATGCTTCACGAAAATTCAATTTAACATTTTTACCCTCCATTCCAGACAACAAAACTGTGTAAGGAATTAAGCTCATTTTGGAGGAACTTACCTGAGCCTATCCGCATTCAAGAAAGCAGTTTTTTGCTGTCTCTTCGCATGATGCTGATGGACCATAGTTATTCGCTCAAAGATGGACTGCACCTTACGCAACTTCTTCATGCTGAGTAAGCTCCCCGTCCCAATCTTTGTGAAGTAGTCATCATCCGCATCCGCCTCAGCTAGGGGCTATGGTAACCCAATCAAAATATTCCTTCATTTCTGACCTACTCAATTATTTCCAACCAAAAGTCTGATCTGTTTACTTGAAGCTGATGTTGCTCCGATCCAGAGGACAGGACGATCAAAGACGGAGTATTAAGCACAGTTCTTAACTCCCTCAGATAAGCACCAAAGAAAGGGACCACTGGACAAGTAGGTATTTTCAAAGCCCTTTTTAGCGCTGCTTCATACTCTGGCGCAGTCCATTCCTTATCCGACTCCGTATTCCCTAGATTGTCGGAGGCAGAGCCTAGCAACGCTTTCGAGAGGTATTCGAGCGTAGGAACAAACTCATCCTTTTCTTGAAGGGAGAGCCAAAATGGCTTCAACTTTGTAGATCTAAAAGTAAAAAAAATGAAGAGAACGTAGTAATATTCCAGGCATTGTCTAAAGAGAAAGTTATCATGCGCCAATTCCCACAATTTTCAAAAGTTTAAGTAACTTTCTCCTATTGAAACGGCTGCAATTACATTAAGTGGCATTAACGTCACATTTTGGAGTATCGGATTTAGCGGAAGTTTGTAATGTTGACACTGTTGACATCCCACCAAACTCATCCATTTACAACTTTTACTAGGTTCTATATGTTCTGACAGGTTTTTTTTTGGAGACATTTCCTCCCATCATCTTTTTTCTTGGGTGGAAGGAAATGAAACTGCTCCAGTGTCCAGATGGACACCAGAGTTCTTGTAGAACTTTTTTCCTATGCTCCGTTTCTCCAATTTCTGGAACATTGCTATATTACCTCATCTGCTAACGAGGCCTCCAAGGGATTCTAAATTTATGCATTTTTAATCACTTGATTGATCCTATAGTCTATGGTCGACTCTTTATTTGATTACTTCGGGAAACTGACATGTTAGCAGAAGCAGGTCAAAAGACAAAATAATTGTTAGGGGCATTCAAAGTCTACACATTAACATTACTGTGGAGGTTTCCTTTCGTGAAATTTGGAGGAATTCTGCGAGGGCAACAGAAAATAAATTGGCAGGAATCTTGAAATCGGTGCTGAATCCAAAACAGTATTGTACCGTTGATATTCAGATGACAGAGGCAAGTAGTTTCCGTCGGCCTACAACTAAGCTATAACGGCTGAAGGCACGACCAGAAACCCCTGCCCCTACTCTTCTGTTATTCAATACTGTCTCTTCCTCGTCCCCTCTCCAAACAAGTCTTTCACATTACCCCTTGGCCAAAACTCAAGCCCAATCCATAACGCAACACTTAACGACTTAACCAAACAATCATTTCAAATTGATGTGGATATACCGATGTATAATTCAACCAACATTTTTGGTATTTCAATTAGCCCCATCACTTCCTCATTCCCGGCGAAGGAAAAGGTAAACGGTGTTCATGTCACGCAATATCTCCAAGAGAGACAATCTCCTTAAGGAAATTTTAAAAGGAAACATGAGCATATCAAGAAGGCAATTTATCAAGATTGCTTTCTCCCAAGTAAACCAAGAAGGAAAACTTTGGCAAGGTAATCTCCTGCAACTTTTAATGCGGTAACTTGTCAAATCAAGTTGGACATGTTGAGTACACTCTGTAGACTTTCCTTCCGCTATCGAAAAGACAAACAAAAAATGGAGTTTTTGTCCAAAAGAGAGCTGAAACTTCCCTGGAAGCTTCTTCAGAACGGAAAAAGCCGACATTGTCGTGTCATAAGTGGCTCTCAAGAAAACTAGAAAAGGATTTTATTACAAGGAAGGTTTTACATTCGAAACTCTTTTGTTACCAATCTGAGGTCATTCTCCAATTTTTCTTCGTGGGAATATTGAAAGCGAGCTGATACCTAATTGACATGTATCCTTTGCTAAATGACAAGGACAATTTGCAAAACTTTGTAAGAATCGAGTAGATCCTACTATCCTACCTCAACTGGAGTAAGCATTGGGTCAAACGAATATAAGTTGGGTACAGTGTACCCTCTTCCATTTTAGATTTTAACAGGGAAAACCACTTTCCCTCAATCAATAACATTTGCGTATCATTTCAACACGAAATCCGATTTTGGCAAGGAGAGCAAGGTGGAGCAGTAAAATGCCAATTATCTTTTAAATCTCCTTCCGTCCTCTAGTCTCCGTATTTGTTGGTGCACAATGGCTTTCCAGGTAATTCATTAATTGGAAATCCGTTTTCAATGTAGCCTTCCTCGTCCAATTATACGGAGGAAATGAAATCCTTTGAATCCTTGAAATCCTCCTAGTCTATTCAAAACTTGGATTGAAAGTTTACAAGGCTTCCCTCCATTTAAGCTTACGCGATAAAATATACATTCGGAACTTTGGAAGGAAGCATAAGTTTCATGTCCCATCCGTACGCTACTTAATAATTCCTCGATGGAACCTTCATGTGTCCTTGTTATGGCACAATTAGATCGAACTCACGCTTAAGATATGAGTCATCAGCTTCATTTTTTCTACTTACTTGAGACCTGCAATCACCTCCACTGCCGTACCAAAAGCGCCGAGGTTCCACGCTGTACGAGCAACACGCAGTAGGCAAGACAGCACCGCTTTACGTTCCTCATGGCTTGGTGGGGAGACCAACAAGTGAGTCACCCAGGAGCTTATCTGAAACAAATGAGTATAAATTTAGTGACAATACTTATCTAATTGTAAGTAACCATTTATTTCGCTGTGGTAGACACTCTCAGTTTCAGAATTATTTCAGTTTGTGCAAACGCAAAGTTCTCCGACAAGAAATTATTCAAGAAAAGTGCAACGTGCTAAAATACGTGGATTTTTGCATATTCTTTCCGTGGAGCATGCCCCAAATCCATATTACTGGGCTGAAAGAAGTACTTTAAAGAGGAAATTAGAGAGTAGCTTGTAGAAAGGATGGGATTTCATGGGATGAGCAGCCTTTCTCGTTAGAGTCTACACTTTAAGCTAATAATAAATATTCAGCTTGCATATTGCATGGAGACGTAGTAGAGCAGTGCACTCATGGTATGCCCTAAACTAGTTGTATGTGGTCTTCATGTAAAATCAGCAAAAACGAATAAAAAAATCTAACTGAAAACTAATAATGTTCCTCCTCCAATGTAATATTCGTTACAACTTTTAACGAGTGACTTGTCAAACCTGTACCTGAATTTTGTACGTCTAACGAAACTATGCACAACTCTAATCGTTCTCGTACTCCTCACTCATCACTGTACCTCCCCCTTGACTCTGAGTACCAACCGATTTATCTCGTATGACTGTAGCGTCTCCTCCAGGTTCTAATAATTCCTACCAAATATCAATCTGACGGAATTAAGCTAGTATTAGATGGCTTGAGGCCTTCACGAAAGAAATTGGGGTCCTAATGACATTCACCCTCCGTATAGTCCCTACCTTAGCTAGTTCAGTTGTACTTTCACCCCATTCCACATTAATTTCCAACTCTCCACGAGATGCTCTTGGCTATTGATTCCAACTTGAAACATCAGATCACACACTAGCTCCATTTTCCCGGAGAGTGTCAAAAATCGTAAAAAACGAGATGGGAGTGAAAATTGAAAAAAAACTGTATTCATCGAAGCGCAGTCTGATGCTAATGATGGAATGAGTAAAAAAATAGATTTTCAAGATGACTAAGATGAGCCAAGCAAAAAGTTGTTCGTGTCGGAGATCATCATATCATGAATGGAGTAAAAGCAGGAAAAAATATCTGGAGAAAAGGCAAATTTTTGCATAAAAATACCTAACATTATGGAATTTTCTCAGTATGGGGCAACCTGAGGACAAATGAGAAGTTATTGACTGTAGTGCAGGAGCATTTTCATTCAGTTCTTTCTCCAGCGCGTTTGTAACGTAGTGGAGGAGGTCTTGCAGGACAATATCCAGCTCTGCAGGAGTGTATTTTCACAGCTCAAAGTGAAAAGAGTCCCACTGTGCCTATTGCCTTCCCCTAATGGCCTGTTATGAACTCTGTTTTCCCTACTGGATTGACAAGACTATTTGAAACCCGCTGCTGTTGCATATTTAAGGAGAAATGAGAACGAAAGTAACTTTCTAATGAGAAATGGTTGAAATTTTCTTTGAATCTCCTCATATTTCGGGAGGGTATATTGAGGCTGGCATTTTAGCTGACTCGAGACTATTACACAGACCAAGTAATTATTACGAGCTTAATGAGGACGAAAGAGAAAAGGATGAAAGAGATCTGTAACTCTGGAGGGAGGGTAGCAGACAAAAGGCTCGAGTGCATGATACTAAAATATGACAACGAAATGGGAGTGAAAGGTACGTATCAAAGGATCACGAAACGTTTGATGTGTCCTTGTCCAGTAAATACGATCATGGAATGGGACTACACGTTTCTTTG
This sequence comes from Lepidocyrtinus dapeste, assembly GCA_036850885.1. Classification (NCBI taxonomy): domain Eukaryota; kingdom Metazoa; phylum Arthropoda; class Collembola; order Entomobryomorpha; family Entomobryidae; genus Lepidocyrtinus; species Lepidocyrtinus dapeste. The sequence goes on from JAANSQ010000187.1 coordinate 28,876, forward strand.
ATTTGCATTCAGAGCTGGAAAGACAGGAGAAGAGCCTACACGTCTGGAGAATTAATTGCATTTAGGGCTGGAACACACCTGTCCCTCCAAATCTACAATATTCTATGGTTCCGTGTAAAGGAGCAGGATGGAGTAAGCAACAAGCAGATGATGTATGATGCAGATGATATGCTCATTATTTGGGGTCTTTCCGGAAAGAGTTAATTGGAATAAGTTAAGTCTGTGGGCTTGCTACAGATCAAAGGAGACTTACTTCATTAAAGCGATCAATAATGACAGAGATTCCTAGTTGACTCCCTGTAGGATCACTACCCAGCCCTTCACTAACTCCCAGGTCCATCGTTACATGACGTAGATATTCCAGAGGGGCTACCTGTCACACATAAAATGTATCACTCAAGGTCAGTATTATGAGACTGGAGGATAAGACAGTCGCAATTCAAGGGACTATATTTTGGGAAACTTACCTGGCAAAAGAGGGTAGCCTCTGCCTCGGCCAATTCCAGAGCTAGTTCTTCGGGAAATGGTAGAATCTTTTCCAGCTGCTCTAGCTCCGGACTGACGTTTAGTGAACGTAGCTTCCACTTCCTCTTGGAGGAATCTAAGGCAAAATGAACATTCAATATGCTGGAACAGGAAAGCATGTTTTTTAACTTTTGGGATCACACTCCACCTGATTCATTTTGAGGGGGCTTGCGTGAGAGGGAGAAATCGTCTAGAAAGTTAGAATCCATTTCCCTCAAGATAGCCCATAAGGCTCTGCCTGCTTCACGAAGACCACCAACAGAGCCCAAATGGCCACAAGGTACACCACAAGAAGAACCGCTGCTTACAGGTGGAACCAGTAAAGACCATCGTGTTCCACGAAATTCCAAGGTTAATCGATCGTGGTTACGACCCCCACCAGCACGCCACTTCAAATGAAACAAATTTTTTTTACCAAAGTTACTCCCATATCATTTTTCATGAAGCCTCAAAAAAATTCTCAACTTTTCAACAAATTTCCGTTTATTTTCTTTTACCTGGATTAATTCCGCAGTTGGCTGCGATCTAGCTAACACTTTTGTTCTACAGTCCAACAAAATTATTTTCTCAGGTCCAATCCCAAGTAATCTCGTTGCCTGCACGAATCCCAACAACGTAATGAACAAATTGCATCACACAATCTCAAACTCGGAAATGATAAAAGACATTAAACCGTCTCCTATTTCCTAATCTAATTCTAGTCCTTTGTTTAGTTTACGACACTGTCCTTGGATCAGTCGTTAAACCAGTAATCTAACAACTTCCTTAAGCCTTTGGGGCAACTTACGACAGCCTTGATACACACAAGGTTACCCGATAAAACATTATGTATCAAGACAATGGACCATACACACTTGGTTTAACGAGCCACTTAATCTAATCTACACATTTTATTACATTCACAGCAAATTATTCTCATCAATTTTACAATTTTAGAGCTTTACCTTCTTCTTCGTCTTCCCTCGGAGCAGCTCCTTCACCACGACTAAGCGACAACCGTAAGCTGGAAGTCTCCGACAGCTTTGTACGTAGAGCTTTTGCAGTTGGGTCGCTGACTCGTATACTGACGTATGAAACAACTTTCGCTTTTGTTCCTGGAGAATACACACGTCAAGTTAAATCATTTCATATCGCACCGCTGGCATCGCACAACTGACAAGACTAGACTAGTCAGGTCACCTCCGATGACTCCGATATAAAATATTTTCTAAAACGGAACATGCACTTGGGTGTTTTGGATTTTGACCAGATAAATTACTATCCTCAATGAATTTATTACAAGAAAGCAGCCTTCTTTCCTCTTTTCCTCAACTCAATCACACTCACAACCTGAACAACTTGATTTTCACAGATTATCTCGGAAGTCGTGACCACAACGGTTCTGAATGCACATGTACAAATTTCTTCATGTCTACATGCTATTCAATACAAAGGACAGATGAGAAACAGGTGCTTATGCAAACACTATCATTGGACTGGAGTGAGACTACTACCTTTTCATAATATTGTCCCCTCGGCTGGTCACCAAAGCAAACCACACTCAATTAAAATTCACACACGAGAGAGTACAAAAAAGAGAGAAACGCGTGGGTAGAGTCTATGAGATTATGAGACTATGAGACGTAGCCTCACACTCACATTATTCAGCATGCTCTTTTGCTTAAACAATTAAAAAATAGCCCAAGACCAGAGAATCCGTTTTACAAAGAAGCCTAAGCTAAAATCTACAAACAATCTTGGTGTTTGCTTACGGCTCGCGTAGACTTTAGCCCATGCAATAATTTCCTACAGCCATATACACTTCCTACATGATTCTCGAAATCTCAAAGTTGACTCTTAACGAAAGTGTGCCTACTTGACTACCTACCACAGTGATTTTTTTTCGGGAACGGGAAATCTACCTAGGGATTTTTGCCTTAAGGAATTCTGCCGCGAGGAAATTTGCCTTTATGGAAATTTGCCTTTAGGGAATTTCGCCAATAAGGAATACTACCTTTAGAGAAATTTGCCTTCATGGAAAATTGTCTTCGTGGAGTTTTGCCAATAAGGGATATTGCCTTTAGAGAAATTTGCCTGCCAGGAAAATTGCCTTCGCTGATTTTTGCCGTCATGGAAATTTTCCTTCATTGACTTTGACTTTGTACAACATAAAGCACTCAGCTAGACAAATAAATGAACCTTTTAAATTAATCAGCACGTTTTTTACTGTTATTTTAAAGTTTTGCTGCTTATAATAATTGTATAACTGTCACATTCAAAGCCATATTCTCTGATTGTCATATTTTCTAGACTCTAGAGAAAAAATGAGTCCAAAAAAACACTCCACAAAACTCAAAGTCAATGAAGGCAAATTTCCATGATGGCGAAAATTCGCGAAGGCAATTTTCCCGGGAGTGAAAATTCTCTAAAGGCAAAAATCCATAAAAGCAATATTCTTTAGTGGTGAAATTCCCTAAAGGCAAATTTCCATAAAGGCAGATTTCCGCGAGGCAAAAATCCCGAGGAAAATTTCCCCGACCCAATTTTTTCTAGGGGCCAAACCTTCAAAAATCCTAAATGAAGCTTGCACATAGCGATTCAACATGTGCAGCATTTTCCAGACAGATAACTCATCTTTTTCCAGTTTCGGGCTTACTCTCTCTATATTTCTCCAGCTGAGCAGATTATCCTAATAAATTGTTAGACCAACTGCATAAAATGCACTTTCTGATTCAAACAGTACTGAAAATTATAATTATTGCGTAATATCAATGCTTTATGATTCTGAAGATGATGATAGTCCCAATCCTCAGCATAATCATATCATATCTCTGTCGGCTACACAGCCAAAAAGCGTTCAATCTCAATATGATGTGATTACACTTGTCTCAGCGCCGCACTCTAGATTACAGGTTTGACTCGTGTCTCGTGCGAGCACTAATCAGACGAGATGGGATAGCTCACAAATTGCACCTTTTTGGGGTGATACGCATTAAAAAGTTTTTACGAGTTGTCCTTGAGACTCCTTTGCAATAACTAGTCTCTGCTTATTGACCAATTCAATCATTTTTATTGCTACATTCAGTGCAAATATTTCCCTAAAAGATATTAAGTGGACACTGGACCACACAAATAACTTTTTTTATTACATAAGCGTTATAAAAATCCTGCTAATCTGTATACTCATTAGAACTTCAAGAGCTGGTATAGTTTAGGCTTGAGCAGGTATTCAAATTTGAATGAAATACTCAGAGGGACATTGGCTTCTCCCACTAATCATTCTACGATAGGTAACTTTACCATCAAATTAATCATCAGATCCATACTCCATACCATTTCCGTGACCTTGTAGCCTTGCACTCTGTCTCTTAAGTGAAACGGCATTTAGGGAAAAAAGCTTCTCCTTGGAATCTTGCATCTTTAGAAAAAACGGACCACGTGGGGACACGTGCAAGGTCTTACATAAACTTGGGCTACTTTTTACTTCTAATCTCAACACAAAACACGGAACTTTCTCAAGTTGACTCACGCCTCATTCATCATTTTATGTCATCTGTGGATTTCATAAAAATCAATGCATTACACAATTTACACGCCCTATACAACCACCATTGCCTAAACGTCCTGGGACACGCTCTGTAGCTGTACAAACCAGAAGCCCACATAATCAACCAATATTTACTCAGATTGGGAGTCTTGTGAAACGCTTCTGAAACTTGAGTTCTTATCATTAGAAGCCTCTTCCTATGACACTCAGCGTAGGCAGTTTCAATTTGCGAAACTTTCCCTAATTCGTACTGCATTTGGATAAAGTGGTAGCATCCTTCCTCCCCAGTATAAGCTCTAATGAAATCTCTAAATAAATTTATACAAGGAGGAAAATCCACTTAAGACACTTCCAACAGTTGCAACGTTCCAAGTGTTCAACCAAGTGGGTGGGCGGCAGGTGAAAATGTATCAAAATTACTTTTTATCTTACACTTTCCATGCTACTTCACTCTGAAATGATTACCTAGTTTTCTTTCTCATCATCATCACCATAATTCAATATTCGTGGCGAGGAAAAGCTTCAGTACAAACAGCAATGAGCAAACACGCCACGCCAAGCCAAGCCACGCGCTCGGAAACATTTCATTTGATTCAGGTAAACTAAAAGAATCTACAGTTTGGAAATGATGGGAGTAGTTCTGTACTAAACTATCTTCTAGATCGTGAGCTAAAGTACCCTCCAAGGTTTGAGTCTATATGAGATATCTTATCATAGGCATTATCTCCGGTCAAAGCTTTGCGAATCATTTCAAATCACGTTAGCCATGGTTGAGCACGCACGTAGACATTTCCTCAAAAGAAAATATTTATTGCGTACTTTTCCCCAATAGAGCATTACCCTATGAGGCTACACTTCCTACTTCCTTAAGTTCCTCCCTAACAGAGTCAATGAAAATTGATGAGAAGATGCATACTGGCTAATTTCCAGGAAAGAATTTTCCACCTGCGTCTAACTTCCTACGGTTTCTTTTACAGCACATTCCCCATTCAAGAGGAACAATGGCCTACTAACATTTCCTCTTAAACTCTCAGCGAAAATGCCAATGAGCGTGATTCCACTGTGTCTTCCTATTATGCAATATTTTCTCCTATGAATAGGGTGACTATTACTTTCATAAAGTAGTGAAACTACTGGAATCATTCATTTCCCATAAAGTCTCTCTATATTCTCCTCCTTCGCGTGAGAAAATGTGCTACGTTAATGCGAGTAATAATGATAAAATAGGTGTTATTATGC
>JAANSQ010000188.1:0-34068 GCA_036850885.1 Lepidocyrtinus dapeste
ATCAGTGGGAGGTCCTCTTTCCCTTGGAGAATACTTTGACTTGGGCTACACACTCATCGAAGGAGAAACAATATTTTATCCAGGGCAGCGTTTCAACTACACGGTTTACGAGGATGTTAAGGGATTTAATTATACAGAAGATAATATACGCTACTGGCTAGCAGTGTTCTCTTTTTGCATGGGAGAGCATGGAGGAACTCATGTAGATGCTCCCTATCATTTCAACGAGTTTGGCTGGAAACTAGGAGAGATTCCTTTACAACTGATGATGAACATTCCGACAACCATAGTGGATGTTGAAGACCACGTCTTTGCCTTTCCGAACCCTCAAGACTTTATCGTAGATTTGGAATACTTCCTGGAACATGAAAAGACTTATGGACCTATTCCATTGGGCTCTGTCGTCCTTGTCCATACAGGTTGGGCGACATATTGGCCTAATAAAGAGCAATACCTGGGAATGAGAAGTGATGGAACCTTAAACTATCCTGGGATCTCTGCTAAAGCTGCGGAGTGGCTAGTGAAGGAAAGAAAAATCGTTGGAATTGGAATTGACACAAATTCCATAGACATTGGAAACATAAAGGTAAAGACATTTAGACATTATGATTTATGCACAAATCAAACCAACAGCCAAGTACTATTTGAGCCATAATGTTTGTTTTTTGGTAATTTCCTCAGGGTCACCCAGCAGTTCATTTCGTTCTCTGTGGGAATAACGTTTACATCATTGAAAACGTCGCGAATTTGAGTGCACTTCTAAAACGCCTTCGTCCACTTGGGTCTTCAACTCTGACCTCATCCTTAACACTTCCAGTCAACGGTGAATCTGCACCTTTTCAAGGTGTTACCTGCCCAGATCTTCGCATAACCGTCTTGCCAATTAAATCCAAGGGAACTGGTGGACCAACGAGAGTAATTGCTCATTGCAATTACTAGTTTAACGTGGCATTATTTTGGACAAAACATTATACGTTTGTAGTATTTATACAATTAAAATACATACAAAATCATTTTGAAAAAAACTCTCTTCATCCTTCCTTCAATTCATCAATGAATGGTTTACTTCCCCCATGTAAACTCAACCTGTTTTGTCTCTTTGAGATGGATTAATTATGACGAAGAATAATATGATAATGGGCTTGACAGCAATGATAATGCCATATAAAGATAAGAATTTCGACATTCAGCGTTTCTCAGTGGTAAGAATCAAGAATCATATTCAGTTGGGATTTAAACCCAAGCTTAGCTGTTGTACCGATAACCTCAGATCTCAAAGCGCTACATAACAGAAGCGAGGTAGAAGAGGTCATAAACTGGATTAATGTCTTATTTAATCTTATTGCTAACAACTTTGTTCCGCATCTTGCTCGCAGTTTAAAACAATTATTTAAAATTAAGGTTCAAATTATTTCTTCAGCATCTAAAATTAAAAATCTTGAAATTAAACTAGTGGTGTGACTGAAACAATTTATTTAGCTTAGTCGGACGAATAGGATTTAAGTTAAAAAGGTCAACATCAACATCTTCGTCATGGTAATCGATAACAATTTTCAAGGCCTCCAGACTATCCTGCATCCCCAGAAGGAAGTCAATGGAGGATGGAGTGGTTAAAGTGAGTCTGAGTTTCGGCACCAGGGGTAAGTACGGACGGCAGTTTATGCTCCCTTGTAATAACAGTTTCTCTTGCGGCATTGTTTCTGCGCGAGGCAATTTCAATGTAAGCTCTTCCAAAGTGGATGCGAAGTTTTCAAGAATTCGGAATATCTTCTTCCAAGCCATGAATGAGGGATCAAGCTCCTTTTGAAAATGCAGCGCTAGTTTGGTAAGTGGCCATATGGTGTTGTCTGCACGGCACGAGGATTCTCCATGATGCAGATATCTGCGCTATCTTAAACTGAAACTGACTGCGGACGTACGTAATAACACTGACTTGATTTTCGAAATCTCAACTCTTTTTTTCAATTTTTGATGAAAAAAATCTCCCTTTTATTCAATTATAAATCGTAAAATTTTTACATTCCAACACAAGGTTCTAAATGTAACTTAAACTTTTGGGGCAACGCGATACAAGGCTTAAAGCAATTCTATAATGCTCTCATATCTACTTTTTACTTATTTCTTGTCTTGACACCTTCCGGTCTGGATCAATGTCATATCTAAAATCGAAAGAATTCAATAAAAAATATAAAAACACTAATTACAGGTTGACAGAATGTGTTTCCTTGCGTTACCAGGGTATTGTCTCTTGTCACAATTAAATTGGCACATGTTTCCGTATGTTCTCGCGTTGGAGCCACAAACTGGTTGATAAGTAGATAAACACACGCACACATCATCCGTTGGTGGTGCTTCAACCCCAACGTCCAATGAATCCAATGACAACAACAATAACACAATTAAACTAATTTTACAAAAGGTGGAATACAAACTCATTTGTGATTTCAGTATAAAAAATAAATTTTTATTCCCTAAAAATGACGAGTAGATGAAAATGAACTTAATCATTAACAAGCTTCCAGCTCTAAGCGCTAACTTGTCTAGAATGAAGTGATTCGAGCATCTTGCTTAATCCAACTCTGAGCATGTTTATCCTCTTTGTAGCTTCCTACTTGAGCAGGTCATGGTTATTGCAATTGCAACTCGAAAAAACTATTTAGAAAACTTCTTCACTGACCGGTAATCAGAATCTGTGAGAAATCTGGTAGAAAACTCAAAAATGCTGAAATTTAACTGTTCAACTTTAAAAATCCAATAATATCCATACATTCTATGACAACAGAAGAAGTTACATAAATTTGTTTTTGAACCATATCGGTTTTATCAGTACTTTTCCTTTTTGTGGATTCAATCAAGGTCGTTTTGCTCGAGTAAGCGTATCCTTAAGCTTAAATGTACTGGTTTATTGAATAACGCTAAACCAAAGAGTTAAAAGTAAGTTGGAGCTACGGAGGGCAATGAGGCATTTTTATGTTGCTTCGGAAAAATAATACAAAAACAAATAGTTACGTAATCAGAAGAACAGGGAAACCACTGAATTGATAGTAATTACAATCAATAAAGTAAAAAATACGTTTTTGTCTTCTGACGAGACAAAGGTCTAGAAAATTAAATAATTTAAAAAAACGAATCGTTTAAATATAGATCGTTATTAGTAGCGGGATAACATGTCACAAAAATTAATAGGTAATTAAACTGGATCTGCTCTTATTTCTTTAACTAACTTTAGAACTACTTAAAAATTAACTCTGATACCTAAAAAAATACTTATTGCTCAGTCCAGCTTAGATACCAGATACCCCACCAGGTGTAATCTTCTCATCTTCAAAGATCGTATAGGGTAGGATAGCCAGTGCGGGAAGATGGTCATCCTCTACACTTCCCGTGATTCTGGACCAGATCATTGTAACCTTGGAGACCATCAAGTCTATCCATATTCTGTTCTGAGCGCCTTGCTGAGCCTCCAGCTTTTCAAAATCTTTGCGGGCCTTATCGTACACTTTCTTGTCCTTAGACCTCTGTGCTTCGATCATGGCCAAGGCTGCTTGAACTTTAAGGAATTGAATTTTATTCGTCAATATTTCAGCTTCTGTAGGCTCCTCTCCGTTTTGCCCTGGAGAAATTTCAGTAAATAAATTAAACACTAAATAAATTTTCTGGAAAAATTGATTGGAGCAACAATGTACCTCTGACAAATTTATCAGGATGAAACTTCCGGGATTTGTGTCTATAAGCTTTCCTTATCTGTTTCTCATCAGCGCCCAACTGGCATCCCAGAACGTTATATGCTTTTTCATCAGTCTCATCTCGGGATATCCCCAATAATTTGGAAGTCACCCTATCCGACATCATGTAAGTAATACTTGTAACGATAGCCCCACACAAGGCACCAATTAAAAGGGACCATCCTCCAGTGAATGGCGCCAGTGCTATAGTGAACTGATAACCTGCCATCCCACCTGCAATTACGCTTGAGGCATTATCCATCAGGGATTTGTACACCCTCGTCCTACTTCTCCCTTTACGTATGACCATGTAGGCGTTAGCAAAAATCGTAACTGCCATGTTCAAGGCACAGCCAATTATAGAATATTCTGCCAACTTGGCAGCTTCTACGGTGCCGGTCGTAATGAAATTAAGTATTTCGTCCGCTCCAGTCTTCAAAAGCTCCTTCCCGAAGAACTTGTACGATACGCAACCAAACTTCCAAACCACTCCAGCGAGCCACCATAACGTTGTCTTTAGTTTCTCATAATTTTTCGAAATTTTCCAGGTTTCCTTCGTCCAAATTTCATACTCATTTTGCAGTTCTTCCGGAATGTTACACATATTCCTGATGTACCTTGGCAGGTCATCTTCCTCTGAATTTTCTGTTAGCAAGAAAAACTCTGTTCTAACGTAAATTGGAGGGAGTAACAAAGGATCGTCGCCATCAGCTAACCATTGCATTTCCCCACGATACAAATTAAATAAGGCTTTCCAAATGAAGGTCTTCTTTTCCTCCTCATTTTCCCCCGGTGCAAATATCTCACTCTTTTCGATATATTCCGTGAGTCGATTTCTAACGGAAGATTTGACTTGTTCGAGTTTCTTCACCTGCTCACGGATCGCTTCTTTGTCACAGGCTTCAGCCAATATTTCGGTGTAATCTGGGACGCTCATCCTTCTGATTTATTTCTGATGGTGCCAGAAACAATTATTAGGATGATCAACTTCTAACTTTGCAATTAAAAATTCAAAACATGTACGAATCACTGTAGACTGCAGACAAGTCAAATCGCGTCATTATATGATTACATGTTATCACAAAATATACCTTGTTTTTGCTTTTTCCCTACTTAAACAAATAGACTATTATTCATTGGGAATATTAGGATGACATTGATACTGGTTGTGTTTAAAATTGGGAATAGAGGATTTAATACTGCACGCCATTCTGATTCCACGTGAGACTGGTGAAATGTGAAATATACGAAAGTATTTTAATCTATTTATACAACCAGCCCGTGAGTGTAAGTTGTGAAGATGCACATTCTCAGAGTTACCCATTCGGCTCATGATTTAATCCTTTACATCCTTCTTCTATTCTTCTTTCTCATTTGGACGAATTAGCGATTTGGTCCTACTTGTTGAGCTTCATTATGTTGAAAGTGGAAAAGGAAGGCATTCAATTGTGAATATGCGTCACGTATTTATGATATTTTAGGTTTTTTGTATAAGAGGACCTACTATAGAATGCAAAATGCAAACCGGTCATACGCGAAAATTCACATTTAGTTTAAGCCTTTCAATCTCAAGACTCAACTCGAGTTCACTCTTCACTCATTTCATTCATGCTGTGCGGTATTGACCATCCTCAGTATTATGCACATTGTCCCACTCCCACTTCCCTCTATGTATCCACTGAAATATTTTTTTGTGTATCTTCCTAAACTTTAAAAGTTAGAGTGACTCAATTACAAAAAATATTATAAAACATGCATTGAAAACATGCACAAACACTCAACTTTAAATTAAAAGCTAACAAAGAGCTAGCTTGTTCTCTGTTTCCTATTATGAATGCATCGCCGCCAACGAGAAATCTGAACTAATCTGGATAAGGAAAAGAGTATTTTTATTTTTGTGAATGTTCAGCACATATCGTTCATCTTCATGATAACTGAAACTCCAAATCTATTCCATGACAACGTGATACTTAAAAGTTTACATCTGTCTAATTTTCAATTCTTCTTAAAGTCAGCATCAATCTAATTTCTATTCTGATAATCGTACATTCTATTTTAATCCTGATAACATTGACATTCATGAGAATATGTACCTATATATTTTACAGTCGATATCATATGCTATGTCCCATGATAAGAATGATATGACCCCTTATGGAGTGAGTACATAGTCTAAATGACTAGATGGTACCGATGAGATAATTTAATGAAAGAAACTAACAAAACTTTAATCTTGGAACGTCACAGTATCAAAATATGATAAGAGCATCGATAAAATATGAAGAAAATAAACAGGATTTATCAATCATCAAAACGGTTCCCCAATTCCCTTTCATATTCTCAATTAACTATGTAGTCTTAAGTCGCCCCGCTAAACTGTAACCAATAATTATACGGGTTTATAAGGATAACATTAATTAAATTCTTATTACGTAAGGTTGTATTGATAATATAGGGTACGGATATTTATAGATTCATAGTAAACAACATTTACTCACTAAATCAAAAAAAATGTTTTAGTAACTCAAGCTTAGTAAAACTACATGGATGAAGTATTTATTTCACGCTTTGAATGCAAAGAGATAGTACGCGCGATTACGCGAACCGGTTCCACTTTAGCTTTACTCTTCACCGACCAAAAGCCAACTGACCAACAGACCAAGTCAATTTTATTCCTGAAACTCTTGGTCTTGGACACTCTTTTCTGTTTTCCCATAGGACTTCACTTCAGGGTTTAAAATGTTAATATTCTTCGCACTTTTAGTCGGATCGTTAGGGACATGTTGGTATATCTGGAGCACATTCTTAAGGAATTTTATTGGCACTGATAATCGACACAGGTGAGGAAATAAAACATTTAATTGTTTTGCACTATTTAATAAAAAGCTTAAGTAGGATGTGAGATAAATTAAATAATGCAATGGTTTTTCAACGCAGATGGTTCGCCGAATATTTGAAGGATTTTCCCGTATTCTACAACGCCAAAACTCTTAATGAAAAGAAGAATCTGTTTGAACCGTTAAAAACCATGGCCACCATGGGAAAGAGCATTAGGATTTTAGAGATTGGCGCTGGCTCAGGTATATGCTTCAATTCAAATATAGACGGTTGAAAAACAGTTAATACTACCAAATAATTATGTTTCAGGGGCAAACTTGGAATTCTATCCGGAAAATACGTTACTTACAGTGGTCGATCCAAATAGTTTCTTCAAGCCCCATTTGGACAAGAATCTCGCTAAAGTAAACCTATAAGAGCTTATCATTCTTAAAAATTATGCTATTTGAATCATACTTAAACCGTTTCATTACCACTTGACCTTGACCTTGACTAAATAAATATGCAGTATCCCCACATCATCCTTGAAAAACATCTCGTATCAGGAGCAGAGGACATGAAAGAAGTCCCAGACCACTCGATTGATGCTGTCGTGTCAACATTAGTCCTATGCAGTGTCACCGAGGTGCAGAAGGTATTTAAAGAGATACAGCGTGTCCTTGTACCGGTACGTTAAATTACAAACTTATATTCTTAAACAATTCCATGGGGCAACGAAAGAACGGAAGAATTCAGAATGACCAAGGAACCTAACCTCTTCGCTAATTTCCCATTTGCACTCAGGGAGGAAAATTTTTCTTCATGGAGCACGTCCGAGATGACCGTTATAATTGGCGGTGGCTACTGCAAGTCCTAGGAAGCAATATTGGCCTTTACCAATTTTTCTTTGATGGATGTCGAAATGACAAACAAATTGCTAAGGACATTTCCAAGGGAGGCTTTGCCAAAATTGAAGCTAAGAGATTCAGCCTAGATCTAAAGGAAGGAATTCCTTTAAGCTACCTTGTGCTACATCTAGTGGTGCCACATTTGTACGGAACGGCCACCACCGTTGAATAAAGTTTAAAAATCAAATGCAATATAACACTTAAACAATTTATTAAAATCAAAATATCCCGTATGAACAATCGGACAAGCATAAATGATACCAACTCAACTACTTCATTTTGAAAAAAAAAATCGAGTAAATCTCAACTTGTAATCTGGTTCTGATCTAAAATACTTTTTTGATTTATTTATTTTCCTCATGTAACCTAATTCCATGTTTTCATTTTGACAAATGATAAATGCATATAGTATGGTCTGAGTGAAGATGAAGATTGGAACATGCATAATTAGATAAAGATTAAATATGGGCTTAAAACAACATTCAACATTTACAGTCTTTAAATTTTTATCTAAATCTAACAATTATACTACTCTAGTACAATTCAAACTATATAATAAAACTATAATTAAAAACCTGGGTTGTGTGAGAATATAATTAACAAATTAATTTTATGCTATACGCACGCATCATTTAGTCTGTCCGTTTCACTTCCCATCTCCAACCAGCTTACAAATTAAACAATTCAAAATATTTTTATATTTAATCAAAATTTGCACATAGATTATGCTCTTGTTCTAAACCACTAAATTAATTTTAGATTTTAAACTTTAGAGGTTTAGAGGTATTAGCTATCTCATAAAATAAACTTTTTCTCCTAATCTTTACCAAAATCATAAACTTAGGGGGATCTTGACCTTGATTTAGACCTCGACCTCGATCTGGATTTGGATCTTGATCTGGACCTAGACTTGGATCGTGTAGGTGACGGTGAACCCGACTTTGACCTTGATCTAGACCTAGACTTAGACCTAGACCTTGAACGGGACCTAGACTTGGAGCGTGAAGGTGAACGCGAGACCGACCTAGATTTCGATCTTGAGCGTGATCTGGACTTGGAGCGGGAGGCAGATCTTGATTTAGATCTTGACCTAGACCTAGACCCTCGTCTAGCAGGGGAGCCAGAGGGTGACCTGGATTTTTTGGAATGAGGAGAGCCCGACCTTGACCTAGATTTGGAGCGGGAGGGGGAACGAGATCTAGACCGGGATCCTGATTTAGACCTGGACCTAGACCGTGATTTCGACCTGTGAAAAAATAGACAGATTTATATGAAGAAAGAAAACTTGAAATGAACCATTGATTTACAATAATTGATTTACGTCAAATACCTTGATTTGGATCGTGATCTAGAAGAGCCTGAGCGAGATCTGGAGCCAGATGAAGATCTAGAATCATTATCATCAATCGCTCGTTTCTTGGGTTTCTTCTCCTTCTTTTCTCCCGCGTCATCCGAGTCTGAGGAAATGATTCTCTTCTGTCCTCCTTCTCCATCGTCCTCACTCATGCTATCATCCTTACTGTAAGGTAAATACCATATTATCATTCCAAGTCATAATAAAAGTGGAAAGGATATTGTTATACCTCTTCCGATCTTTTTTGGGCTTGTCCTTGTCCGAGTCACTATCATCCGAAGAGGAGATTGTAGCCTTAGACACAATCTTCCTCCTTTGTTTTGCAGAGAGTCCATCATCCTCTTCCTTCTTCTTCTTGCGTCCCTTGGCCTTAGGTTCTCTCTTTTCTCTGGGTGCCCTCGATTTCCTACTCCTCCCCCTCTCCTTCCCTTCCCCACCTTTCTCCGTCTTGGATCTCTTTCTAGGCTCTGCATTCTCATCTCCGGATGATCCATCTGAAATGATGTCATCGTCGTCCCTCCTCCTGCCTCTCTTTTTACTAGACTTGGTGTCTGGAGGTGGCTCCACAAACGTAAGGACATTCTTCGTCTTCTCCTTAAACTCTTGCCTCTTCCTTAACATCTCCTCCATTTGGACTTTCCTTAGTTCCTCTACCTTCTTCTGTTCTTCTTGCTGTCTCATTCTGAACGCTTCCCTCTCTTCTTCTTGCTTCTTCCTCAGGAGCTTCTCCTCCTCATCCAGTTTCCTAGCTCGAGCTACATGGTACTGAGCCTGGGACAATAAATCTTGACATTGCTGAGCCTCCGCCGCAGCCTGACCCAAGTCATACTTGAGTCTATCTCCATTCACCGACAAATACTGGAAATATTTATGCGCCAGCCCGAGTTCATGTACCGCTGAGAGTACAAGCTGCAAAGTAGATTTCTCATCCCGTAATATCTGAGTAGCCAATTTTTGCAAGATCAACGCCAAATTGTATAGGATGACAGTGTCCGTTGGCGCAACTCTTCGAGCCTATTCCATAACATTCAAAATAATTCAGTTCAAAATATCTAAAGAAATTTAGATTAAATATTCTATCCAAATCCAATATTGCCTACCTTCAACAATGAAAACTTTGCCTCCTTCAACTTTCCACTTTTGTAATATGCGCGGGCAAGATATTGTAAAATTTCTGTGTTATGGCACTGGCAAAATTTCTTCATACAGTTTTCGTACTGAAATCAAAATCAATCAAAAATAAGCAAATTCAACCAACTTTTTCTTATTGTCAAACCAAAAGAATATTAATTAATTATTTTTAATTAAATTTTACCATTTGAATTGCACTGACAAACTGCTTCTGTTCTACATAAACGTGCGCAATATTCAGCCAGACATCACTAAAATCGGCTGTGGCTTCTCTTACTTGAGCAAACACATCTCGAGCTTCGTTGACACATCCTTTATGTGCGAGAATACATCCGATACCGTTCGCCGCCCAAATATTTTTAGGGTCTGCACGAAGAACCTACAAATAGTCAAGTGCAGTCAGAAACAGTAACCTTTGCAAGGGTCACTCGATCAATTAAGTTGACCTTGAATCCTTACAGCTTTATAAATGTTAATGGCTCGCTCCTGATGACGTTTCTCTTTTTCCTTATCACGGTTCGGAGTGTGGAGGGTTTGAAGCCATACATTTGCCAAGGCAATCATGGAGTAAGGATCGTTTTGTGTAGCTGGATTCTACAAATTCAAAAAAAATAATTTGAATATATCGTCTATCTTTTGTAATTATTGGGTTGTTGACAGAGTGCAATAATATTTTTACCTTGAGAATACGCTCGAATTTCTTTTGACCTGGGCCCCACTCCTGTTTACTCAAATGTAGGTTACCAATAAGAGACCACGCATCAGGATGTTCCTTATCCAGTTGGAGAGCTTCCTTGAACCAATCCGAAGCATCGTAAATCTGTCCTTTGTCTCGTGACATACAGCCCAGCCTTAAATAACCTATTGAATTCAACACACTCAAATTAAATGTTTGCACAAAACTTGAGATTTTAACAGTTTAAAATTTAAAATAAAATAGCTCACAGTCGACATAATTAGGATGCTCCTTCAAAATATCCTTGTATAGTTTTTCCGCCTCCCCATAGTTACACATGGCTTCATAAACCCTAGCCAGATTATACGACGTGGTCACAGATATCGAGTTGTAGTACTGCGTGTCACCCCTCTCCGATTCGTACTTTGCTCGAGCCAGTGACTCCTCAAAGTATTTTAGCGCATCGTTGTAGTTTTCCAAGCTGAAAAAAGCAATAATTAGTAAAAAAATTAGTTAGACTAACTCATTCATGTCAATGCGACGAGATGTAATAAAATACTAAATTTAAAATTTCCTACCGATATTGTAACGATCCAATGTTATTACTAATCTCTGGGGGTACGGGTAGTTTCACTTTGTCGTGGAACAGTCTCACAGCAGTATTGTAGCTCTTGAGACTGTCCTGGGGATCGGTTTGTTCCAAAATTTGGGCTAATTCAATCCACGCTTCTACATCGTCCGGCTCTCTGGAAGTGACCTTCTTCAAATATTCCTTAGCAACCTCCCGCTTCGACTGACTAGATGAACTGGCATAGAGGGATCCTAGGATCTTCATCGTTTCATAGTTTTCTGGCTCACACTTTAGAACCTTTTCGAAGCATTGTGCAGCCTAAAATTCATAATTTAATCATAAATAAGAACATTTGAGTGGGATTATCATATGTAAAAACAATTTAATTAAGATTTAAACATTACGTTTTCAGCGTCACCACGATGAATATACATTTGCCCAAGGCCAAAATGAGGTAGGACAAAGTTTGCAGTGGCAAATTGCGTCGATTGATAGTAGTACTGAAAGGCTTGGTTATAATCACCCTGCATTAAAATATAAATATAGTTTAAAATATGTATTTTCTAAATTTTTATGAAAAAGTAATAAAATTGATTACCTGTATATGAAATGAGCGAGCAAGCTGGTAACAGCTCTCCGCCCGCATTAACTCGTTTTCGGTATTGTGGAAGGCATGCAAAGCTAAATGATTCACTTTCTGGAAATCCTTCTTAAAAAAGAAATGATCGGCGAGATGATTGAGGACCATGGGATTAGTAGGATCTACACTGTATGCTCGGGACAGGAGCAACACTCCAATTTTAATTGTTTCCTTATCTCTGATATTCATATGATGCACTGCCATTCCGATCAAGGCGCCTACACAGTTCTTGTTAATCTCCAAGGCTCGGTCATATGCCAGCTCGGCTTTCTCCTTATTTCCTAGTTTCATAAAACAGTGACCAATTCCCACCCTAACGTCCGCTGGAGACTGGGGATTTGTTCTTAAAGCTTTCTTATAAAAGGCTAACGCTCCTCGGTAGTCCTTCTTGTTGAAGGCGATACAGGCTTTCCCCAACAAAGCAGGAATGCAGGAGGGAGACTGTCCCAACACGAAATTAAACTGAGCGTCAGCCTGCTCCATCTTATCCCCTTCCAACAGACAGAAGAAAGCTCGACCGAGTAGATGGTTCTGGTCGTACATGATTATCTTGTCGGCGGTGGTGTAGAGATAAGTTGCTTTTGTAAATAACTCTTTACGCTTCTCCTTGACCCTCTCCTTGTTAGCTTTTTTGACATAGTAAGCAGCCAAACTGTCGAGGACTTTCATTAAATGCTTTTCACTATCCCTATATGCCTGGTTGGCGTCTTGCCGGGCGGTGTCGATTGTTTTCAGGTACTCGTCATCTCGCCCTTGCTTGTAATACTCCAACTAAATAATTTTAAGAAGTCCAAAAGAACAACTTTTTAGCAATTTTTAGCAGATTTCAGGTCTTTCATGCCTGACCCTGAAGTTTACGTTAACTTACCGCGACAGAAAACCAGGTATTCAGCGGAGCATTTTCTTGTCTCAACACCTCAATCAAATCATTCGCCTCGGGAAGACTCGCAATATCGATTTCGATCACCTAAATTTGACAATTAAAGGCCAAGCTTAGTAACAGTTAAGTTCGGTTTTAAAATTTATTCCATAGTCAAAGTAGCCAAGCCATAGTCTTACCTCATCGGTCTCCTTCAAAGGGATTTCAATAGTTCCCGAGGGAGGAGGATTACCTCCTTGAGACGCCACAGGATGCATTTTATAATTTTCCAAAAAGAAAATAATCACAACACTACTAACACTACTCTAGCTAGTTTACTTCCTATGAAGTAGGAAGGACGATTAAAATCAACACATTAAAATGCACATTGAGATATCTAGCAAATCTAGCCCATTCACCAGAGTTATCTGCATTTTATTGCAGTTAAGTCACTTGGTTGTCCAACAATGGAGCCAACCATTAAACCAATTTTAACTAATTAAACTAAAACTTTATTTATTCGCCGGTGGTACCTTGATTTAGCATTTCCTGTACTGTTTACTTCGGCCAGTTGTTCGGCGACGCAAAAAGCATTCTTGGCAAGATGTAAACAAATGTAAGTCAAAGGATGAGAATGGCACTTCAGAATGCAATGCAATGGCAGGTTGCCTGGGCTGCTATTGGTTGGCTTAGAGTTTACCAATCTTCTCTTCTGGGTTAACTTTAGCGCGGTTACTATGGGGCAATGTGACTTATTTTTATATGATGCTTAGAAATAGTGGTTTTCTTTGTTCATATTTTTTGAAGAGAAATGAATTGTCACTAGTTTCAGTCCTATTGAGTTCACAGAATTTTGTTTTTATTTTATCCGATTAACAATTTAAAGTGGATTCCGATTAAATTAAAAAGTATGACTTTGATAAATTATACGTGTATACGCTTTATTTTTTTAACTCCAAGCTCGTAAAATATCCTCCGAAGCCTTTTCAGCGATTGCAAAAACCGGTGCGTGAACATTAGCGTTCGTAATGAATGGCATTACTGAAGCGTCCACAACTCTCAAGCGATTTACGCCAAGAACCCTAGAACATAGAAGTAGATTTAAGTTTAATTAGTTAGCATTTTTCATAATTTATTTTTACCTCAACGAGGAGTCCACGACGGCCTTCATGCTGCACGTTCCCACAGGATGATTTCCAGGAATGGTTGTAACTCGAATGTAGCACTTCCAATATCTCCGACTTCTGAATGGAAGATGACTGCATTCAGAAACCGCGTTGGAAGGAAATCTTGCGCCTAGTTTACGATATGCTTCCGTATTCTCGAAAATTTCTAACGTTTTATCAATCGCATCCATTAAAGTTTGTTCGTCTCTTGGATCCTCAAGGTAGTTAAAGTCAATGATAGGTTCGCCATTAAGGTCTTTCGTGTTGATCTTAACCGTCCCTCTACTTTTACCTCTTCCCAGGTAGAGGTTCATTATTATGGAGGTCTCCCAAGGTTCCATGGAAAAGAATTTATACGTTGGAAGCTTAAACGTGTAGGCAGTCATGCACAAATGAATATCAGGCCATGTCCATTTACCTTCCCGCAGTGCGACAGATGATGTGACAAAGGCCTGGCCTGAATATCCCGCTACTGAGCTGTAAGGACCGATCCCGAAATTATTGTAAAGTTGAAGATTTTCTGGAGTTAAATCCGTCGGTGGATCGTAGGACAATGATTTATTATTCAGGATGAAATGCATAGGAACCACGGGATGTTCTTGGAGGTTCTGGCCCACCGGAAGAACTTTAAGTATTGGAATACCAGCTTCTCGTAGAACTTTTCGAGGTCCGATGCCGGAACGCATTAAAATAGCTGGTGAACCGTATGTTCCAGCGCTTAGTATAACCTCTTTAGATGCCAACACTACATGGCTCCAGGACATGTTCGAAGTATCGTTTTGAACGAATCTAACTCCTACGGCTGTGTTTCCTGCAAATAACTGCACGAATTCTACTTTATTAGGCTATTTCAGGAATTCACAAGATTTTTAATTTTTTCCACTTACAATTTCTGAGACGACCGCATTAGTTATAACTCTCAATTTTTTTCTGGAACTGAGAATTGGTTTAAGGTATCCCGTATAAGAGCTAACCCGACGGCCAAATTTTCTTGCGAATTCAATTGGGGTAAAACCTAACATAGCGGAAGGAATTTTAGAAGGAGACTTTAAGTCGCTGGAATCTTTAGATAACAATCCTCCATACTTATTTGTTGAGGTCCGTTTGGGTCTCTAACGTCAAACCCAAGCTCTTGTCCAGCTTCTAGGAATGCTTCTTTACCAGGAGCATAGTTCTGATAACTGACCGGAATGGGACCGTTAAATCCATGATGCTCTAAGAAAAATTAACGAACAATCAATTAAGTCTCACCAAACCCAACAATTTAAAATTCAATGCAATAGTTTAAGTACCAGAAGGAAATTCTCCTAAATATTTTTCCACTTTTTTAAAGTATCCAGACATATTCTCGTAGCCCCAGCTAAGGTCTCCAGTATAATTTGCCCAGTTGTTATAGTCATGAGGACTGCCTCTATTAAATAAGCTGTAATTTATTTGACTCGTTCCCCCGAGTACCCTGCCAAGGGAGATGTGAACAACCTATAAGGAATTAATTGAAAAGTAAAATATTAGTTGCATTAGAATGTCGGAATGAATTCATGCTTTTGCAAACGAACCCCTCCATTAGTTCCAAGTCCGGCACGTTTCTGAGGAACAGATTCATATTGATACGTCAACTCTGGAATCAGCTCATTTCTTTTTGCTAACGCTGGAATGTCCATAAATGGCGGGGGAACGCCACCAGCTTCAAGTAGCAGGACGGAGTGTGGTCCATTTGAGAGCCTATTTCCCAAGACGCAACCAGCGGTTCCTCCACCTACGATGATGAAGTCTACTACTTCCGGAAAGACATTTGGGGACCCTTTTCCTCCACTTATAAAATTTAAAAACACCCAAAGTATGAAACATTTAAAACTTTTGATTTGAATTATACTTCTCCTTTGCTTTTTCATACTGTCCGTTTATGTGACTTTACTTAATTTGTTCCCTGTACTAAAGTTCTTGCCAGAGATGTTTAATAGGTACGTAATTGATTGAAGCAGATTCGTTACTTTTGTTAGTGTAATGCTCATCTTCGTCAGTTCTCCACGTGCTGGTGGGGAACAATTTAGTAAAATTAATAAAAATAGTTTCAGCGAGATAAAGGTCTGAATGGGTGTGACCTCTAAACGCTACCTTATGACTTTTGCTGAGGTTGAGAGTTTTTATTACCTTATCATTCCATTAGACTAACAAATCATACATCACAAAGCCATTTATTTAAGATAGGCAATTCATCAAGATTTTGCTAACGTTTCTGCATACGCCTAATTTCTTTCAACCATCGACCGTGACAATGTTGTTACTGTGAACTGTTTTATTAAGCATACTAAACAATTAAACGTTGCATGTATTTGCAACCACCTACCAATTAGTGGAGGCTTTATACATGCAGATTAGTTAAATAAATTAGGAATAATATCTCTACAATAATAATCTCTCCTTGCAGAGCCATTAATCGTATCATTGGAATCTGACATTTCCCTTCATTCATCATTATTTTAGAGATGCCTGCATGTAAAAGACAAATGGGTTATGTTTAATTTTAACTCGTAAAATTATTTTTTGTTATGATGAGGTTTTCAATTGACTGATTTCAAGTGAAAACACATCATGTAGTGGAAGTTTTTAATAATGGCAAGGAAACTACGTCTATCTTTGGAGCAAAACGGAGGAAACTGTGGTTTAATGGGCTTCCTTCTTTTCCTCCAATCTTTATGGAACAAATTTTTCTTCCAATTCGCGTAGTTTCCTATGTACCGTATCAATACAATTATGAACGAGGTACGGCACAACGAGGTAAAAAATATTGAATTAGTATATTTCTCATTTTGCCCCATGAAAAACGGACTGCATAACAGCATTTGTTTTAGAATATGCGACTCAAACTTTTAACCATTTTCAAGAATTATTTTGCTGGGTTTGGATTTTCCAACAAATCCAACGACAGAGACAAGGACATTTCATGAACTTAAGCTACTTGACATGAATATGAGGTCAGGAAAAGTCTTACGCTATTAAGTGACCGCAAACCAAACAGGAAAACGCCCCTAGAAATTGAGCTAATATAAAATAAAAAACTCGTCCTTATTTGAACGTTTTACATATTTTGACGAGTTGACATAAATCAAATCCTGCTTATAACGGCAGTTTTCGTAGTAAAAAATGAAGACCTGCATGAATGTTCTTCTGATTGTGATTGTATTGATCACATTATGTCACCTCGAGTACGCTCATGGTCAATTCTATGGACAGGGAGGAAATGTTGGGGGTGGAAGAGACCGTTATTATGGCGGCGGGGGTAACCGTAACAGAGGTGGTGGTAATCAGTTAGGAGGAGGCAAACCATGTGTCTGTGGTTATAACTACCAGCCCATCTGTGGCAACAATGGACGGACTTACAGTAACAGTTGCTTGTTAAACTGCGAGCGGAAGAGGAACCCCTGTAAGCAGTTAATTTTAATCATTTAATCATTTTTATTTAGCTATTTTTTTAAAATGAAATCGGTATAATTTCGGTATTTGTATTGCTTTAGACTTGAAATTCCAATACAGAGGAGAATGTCATCGACGCCACGGTAGTGGGGGTGGTAATAGAGGATGGGGAAGTTATTGATTTAATTAGAGCAACAAAACTTCATAATTTTAATTTAATTACAGTGATTGTAAAAGAGAGGTTCAATAAAGTTTGTCATAAAAGTTCAAATTCATTGAATATTTATTTTTAATTATCCCAACGGCGACATTTACACATGTATTACTCCAATGGCAACAGTTTTGGTTTTATTCACCCATGTCCCCTCCACTTTCTCCATGCCATAGCAATCAAGTTTCTAAGGGTGTCCCAAGTCTCCCAACCAAATAATATTAAAGCCACTATAGTTCCCCCTGAGTGAAGCATGAACACCACAGAAATATTCCCATCCATACTTGACGGTTTCGCTACATTATCAACGACATTAACATACCCTCCCTTAACTTCCAACATGAACTTTACTAAGACTTGAGTCCACCACTCCCAAAATCCCCCTCTTGCTAAGGCATCAAATCTCTTCAGAATAAATGGATTGATCCACCGGGTAAAATAAATTCCCTCGTAGATCATCAAATTCAAGTCACTCCCTCCAAAGTAAGCATTCATTCCCTTCTTCTTGAGCTTATAGTACAACGCCCTAGCTTCCAAATCAGATAAGAAGAGTGCCGTGCGATTACACCCGCTAAGTACATCTTCCTCCGTGACATCCCCGAACAATAACGTGTTGAACCAGTCTTTATGGAGTTTAGTAAAGTTCATAATATGCTGGATAGATTTGGAGGTGGAGTTTGGTGGATGGTACCAATGCTGCCAGTTCATAAAAGAGCTTTTACCATAAAGGAATAGTTCACTAATGAATAAATTCGAGATGAAGTGTTGGTCCGTTAAGTTCCCACGCGGGTGGAACAAGTACAAGAATGCACTGCGTGTTTGGGACTTCCGGTAAATAGTCGTGGAGCCGTAGAAGGTCCCTCTGGTAAAAATGTTGAAGCCGTATTGTAGCAAAGTTTCGAAATTATCGTAAGGAATGGGTGCCCGGGGCAATGTGATTTGGGTAATGTTCTCATTCCTAAAGGCATTACTTAGGACGATGGTAACGACCAAGTAGAAACAGATTAGGATACGAATTGGTGTATGGCTTTCGCTGATAAGGTTGGTATTTATGGGTCCTTGCTCCACCAGAATTTTGCCACAGGAGAGTATCCAATCGAAAAGGGACCTAAAGTGATTCATCCTATTGACACTGGGGGGATAATGGGATGTGGTGAAGTAAGACTGGAATCGTTCATACAAGAAGGCCAACAGCGCTACGTAGAATACACTGGATGCCACACCTAGCCACACTGTAAGCTCGAAGATGGAGGCCAGCTGGAGAAATGCTTGCAACGGACTTTGAATTTCTTGCGCCCCACAACTCACAAATCGTAAGTTGGTGGAGTGAAAGCGTACATGATGAGACTCCATCTTGGTAGTTGGGAAGATTATGAATGCAGAATCGAAGAAGTACCGTCTGGACCATAATTCTGCGTCTGCGTTCGCCCACTGAGTAACCCAATCACTGAAAATGTATACTCCTTTGGAGGTCATGTTTACCATCACGTGGCGTATGAGTGAAGCGTCAACTTCCCAACGCATTTCCTCCAGGTTGTAAGGGTTTACTTCGCGCTCGCTGAATTTCAGAAATTTAAGATACTCAGAGGTTCTCTCCTTATCAGCGAAGGCGGCCTTGAATGCATCAATAAACTTCCAGTCAATCAAATGGTTCCAGAATATTTTCGGTAGGTTTTCCAAATGCTTGGCGGTCACATATTTATCAATTTGCGCTTTAGTCAAAACGCTCCTTGGGAATTGCACTGGAGTTAGGAAATGGTCATGTTGGCAGTATCTGCACATCCAAAACATTTCAAATTCTTTAAGATCTTCTCCCTCCATCTGGAATATCAGCATTTCTCTGTTGGCATATAAGTAATTATGCTCCATCCATAAGAACCCCTCCCTGCTTATGGTAAAGCTATTGGTCCATGATTGAATTTGGAACGTATCCACAAAATTATCCTTCTCCAGCAGGAGGATATCATACTGTAATCTTGAAACCAGCAATGACTTCACTTTTGCGTTTACGTCAGGTTCAAATAGGATTTCCTTTGGATTGGCAAAGTCGTTGAGCTCATGATACCAAAATCTCTTGTAGGATCCGGGTATGATAAAAAATGGCATGAGTAACTCCTCGTCCCACTCGTAGAACATGGAGTCCTCTTGGTATTTTGGAGGTTGGATGAAAAACTGCGCTTCGCAAGTCCACGGTCTAGTCTTCCTGGAACGATCTAATTGAGGAATGTCGTTGCAACGGGAAAGTACGTTGTAATAAGGGCAAAATGGGATTTCCATGGAACTATTGAACCTATTTCCGTAAGGTATCGTACGAGTCTGTTCGGCAGGAAAACGTTGGCCTGAGTATAACCCTGGAGAAACTTTCAAAGCGTAGTATTCCGTCTTGACGATCTCGTACCTAGAAAGCACCATGGGATGTTGTTGGAGTTCATCCTTGGAGGGAATTATATCCAGTCCTTTGTAGTTTATAACGTGTATTAGACAAGGGCTAAAGATGGAGTTAATGAACTCCAGGGATACTGATTGGCTCTTGGAGGAAAATCTATTGTAGTCTAGGGAATAAGTACGAGAAACTTCGTGAAATACGAATTTATCCCGGTCTCGTAGTAAATCCACCGGGAGTTCAGATTGGGAACACTCAATTAGTATATTTCCCAGTGAGAATATGATCAAGTTTAAAATTAAAAGAATCATTTTGATCAGTGAGCAAAACATGAAGTTGATCAGTTAGGTTTAAGTTTAGGAAGGAGAGAAGAAAAAGGATTTGGGTCCGAAATTATAGAACATTTTCATTCTAAAACATTTTTCTCAGTGTGAATTAGCTCAAGTATCTAATCTCTTAAAAGACAGGTACTTAATTTAATAAATAATTACTAACCCGATTGCCATAATTTCCATATCATGTAGGTCTTAAATTATCTTAATTCCATATCTTAAAAGTACGTTTAGCATCATTTATTTAGCAGCAAAAGCTTCTAAAAAATTTGTTAAAAGCTGCTTTGAAAACGTAACTGGAAACAGATTTTAAAAGAGTTAACGGTTTTTTAATGAATCAAATGTTTTAAATTATCTAATATGTCCTTAACCTGAGAAGAAGATAATATAGTAATTATAAGAGGTCAAGAGCTTTCTAATTAGCTATCACAAGCTATTGGCTGTCATTTAAAAATCATAAGGTTGACCGATAAGGCCCAAGGGCAATAAAGTTACTTCGTCATAAGTACCGTGCCGAATTCAATTCACGTGTTTGAGATTAATTGTAGGCAGAGACAGACAGACAGACAAATCAAAATCAACCTCAGCTACGTAAGAACATATAAGTGCGGTCTAATAATTCATTAGCAACAAGTTAGAGTAGATCTAATATGTTCTAATTAAAAAAGGAAAGTAATACCATCAGCACGTGTAAGTACCTAGTATTTAGAAAATTAATAGTTTTTATCGAAAGGGGACAAATGATGTCTGGTCCGGTTTTACGCAATCTCCTTAATTTATTTTGGAAGTACCTAACCGTCCAACACGTGCAAAGCAGATAACATTCAGGTTAACAAGTAACAAGTTTGGGAGGCACGTGTGTTTCCCTGTAGGAAAGTTCATTGGCTTTAAATGATGGATATATGCTACATATATTTAAAGAAGAGATGCTGATAAGCAGTAAATATGTAAGCATAAAATAATTAAAATGAGTTTGATAGTTGACTATTTAATTTTACGAATACATGACAGTATTTGATTATTTCAAGGTAAAATATATTCATAAAACAAACAATATTCTTTTTATCTCAGTGATGTCTTCTGCGGGCTGCGATTTCTTCATTTGTCTTGGGTCTAAACTTTGTCCCTTCCGGAGAAACTGCTTGAAATTACGTGACTGCCAAAGGGAAAACAATAAATAGATATTCCTTTTATATTCTCACGTAATTTACGATGTAATTTTTATGACTTATAAGTGGAGCTTTTTTTGCCATTTTGTCTATTACACTGATCGTTGCAAAAAATGATACTGTCTACATAAACTGTTAAAGTATCCATTAAATTTGATGAACTGACCAGGCATTTCCAACGAGGAATCGAGGAAATAAATAAGTACAAATTTGGGTTAGACTCTAGTATTACACAAAAGGAGGGAATGTAAAATGATTATTATGATTTATTTCTACTTTCTATGAAATCCTCCATGACGAACTTTAACAAGCCCGTTTCACAAATTAGATTCAATATATCCAATCAGCGAGCACAAGCTAAAAATTACGCACGCGTGAGCTAAATTACTCCTGCTTGTCCGTTATTGTGAGAAAGGATGAATTACCGCTCTTCCTTAAAGCGTGCCAGCAAATTTGGTGCCAAAGTTCCCACTTGCTAAATTACTTTAAGTTCGTGACATATTATGCGCACGTGCCTAATCTTCTCTAGAGATGGAAAGTAAGCGCATTTTACGATAGTCAAAATGAAGAATTTATTTCAAAGTAGATCGAATTATCTGTGAAAATAAGGAACTGCACTGCCTCCTAAGGCACCTAATTTCAGACATGCAAAAAATTTTACACTTAAACAAACTAGGATCATTATTTAGTATTCTAAAAAGATTTAATTTAAATAGGGAAATACAACTTATGGAAAATGCTTTTGAATGAAATCCGGGTGGTCCACCTTAAATACGATTGAGTTATCCTAGTTCGACTTTCAGTTAGGCAGAGACTCCTTTGTCGGCTATATTGTTTAAAAAATCAGTGAATTTTTTAAAAAGTTTTTTCTCTTCGACCTTTCCTGTTAGCTGACCTCTGACAATAATCATGCACGGTACTACATACTAAATAGTAATCATATAATCTACGTGAAAATCAGCCCAGATCCTTACTGTACAATTAATTTATTTACCTTGTGAATTCATCATTAGGAAATGACGCTTGGGTGGTGCTCATTCCTAACGAGAAATCCTTAGAAAAGGCTCTTCTCTCTGGGACAACGCTGCGCCAAACTAAATCATCAGCTTCGATCATGGCACTTGTTTCTACTGATTCTATCACAGACTCAAAGTGGCCGACCACATAAAGTTTCAAAAATCTATAACTGGTAATATAATAACAAAAAATGAATTTACATGAACTTATTTCGATTTAGTTTCGCGAAATTGGATTCGGTATTTGATGCGGTGTTTATGGCGGACACTAAACCGGGGAAAGCAGATACTGAGACCGAGACATTTTTATTGGTAGTCCACCTTTTAAAAATGACAATGTTTTCCAAACTTGGTGTCCTCCGTCCAGGTGTTTTGGTGAGTTAAACTTTAAAAAAAATAGTACAGACGACTCACGGATTTGTAGACATTTCCCTGGGTATCCTAGGTTTTGGAGCAATCGGATACCCTTTTTGATTTTGGAAATGATCCCGGTTTAATTTTCACAAACCATGAAGGAAATGACTGGAGCATTCTTATGATTCGCCCGGATTTTAAAAAGCATCAAAATGTTCAAAGAAACCTTTCAAAATTAACGACCAAAGGTGAATATCAAACGGTAAAATTTTATGTGGAGTTATTCGGCAAAAACTGGGAAACTTTCATGCGTGGTGAAATACCACGCTTTACTCAAGAGCAAGGCCTTGGGCTTCAAAAGATTCTCCAGTTGGACAATGTGGAGGGAACATACCCTGAAAGTTTAATGACTGCGGAAAAGTTAACTGGGGCAATGGAAGATTCAAAGAATTGGATCGCTGTGGTTGGAATGTCCTGCAGGTTTCCTCAGGCCAACTCTTTGAATGAATATTGGGATGTGTTGAAGAACGGAAGAAATACAAGTAGTACTCCACCAGAAAACCGTTTGAAGCTCTTAGCATTATCAGATTTGGAGTCTAATATCAAAGGAAATTATTTAAAATGTCCGGTTGATCAATTTGACGCATCATTCTTTGGAATGAGCCCTAGTGAAGCGTATCTCTCGGATCCACAAACGAGACTCTTGCTGGAAGTGAGTTGGGAGGCATTTGAAAACGCTGGAGTGAATCCAGATAAGCTGAGATCTTCTTCTACGGGAGTTTTCTATGGTTCATGGGTGCAGGAGTATAAGGAGGCTATGAATCACCAAGGTTCCGCCCCTGAGGAGGACTATGTAAGGAAGTATTTAGCCAATGGTTTTGGAAGTACTGCCTCCAAGCTCTCGTTCTATTATGGATTCACAGGCCCTAATATTGCCACGGAGTCAGGATGCTCTTCTAGCATGGTGGCAGTAGACCTTGCTTGTAAGAGTCTCCTGAATAGAGAGTGTCCTTTAGCTCTCGCCGCAGGGGCAAATGTCATAGGTCATTTGAATATGAAGCAGAAAGTAATCTGGTCGGAGGATGCAATCTGTAAAACATTCGATTCCAGTGCGAACGGCTACGGTCGAGCTGAAGGGGTTGCAGTTCTTGTCCTCAAGAGATATTCTGATGCGTTGAGAGACCATGACAGAATCCAAGGTATCATTAGAGGAATCTGGAGCTCTCAAGAAGGACTTAGTCGTAGCTTCGGAACTCCTACTGTGGAAAGTGAAGCAGCAGCAATGAAAGGTGCTTTATGCCAGGCTAAAGTTGACCCATCGGAGGTTTCCTATCTCGAAGCTCATGCTACAGGGACCACTGTTGGAGACCCAATCGAAGCAAGCGCCATAGTTCAGGCTTACAGGTCTGATATTAACAGAGAAGCTCCTTTGATTATAGGGTCTGGAAAAACTAATATTGGCCACACTGAATCATGTTCTGGAATGGCTGGAATAATCAAAGTGTTGTTGGCTATGAAACATGAGGAGATTCCACCTCACATAAATCTGACATCTCTGAATGCCTCCGTAGACTTCAGTTCCATTCCTGGGACTATTCCGTTGGAGGCAGTAAAGTGGCCACGACTTCCTGGTGAACCAAGAATTGCTGGAGTGTCCAGTTTTGGAATTACTGGAACAGACGTCCATACAATATTACAAGAGCCCCCGGAAACCACACCAAGAGTAAAGAAGACTGAGCTACCTCAGGTGATTTCCTGGTCAGCAAAATCCAATCTGGCCTTGGAGCAGATGACAGACTCCTTTGTAGAGTTTTTGGAGCGTGACCCACAAGTCACTCTTGATGAGTTGGCTTACTCCATGAATGCATGTCGCGCAACTCATCCACACAGAAGAAGCGTGGTTATCTCCGATGGAAACAGAATTGGGGCTTTACTGCAGTTGATCAAAGGCAGAAATTGGTTTGAAGGAACGGTGAAGCCCCGAAAGCCTAAAATCTGCTTCACCTTCCCTCCAGGAAAAACGGGCGGGATGGAGTGGGAGTCCGCAAGAAAAATTTACCAAACCAACTCCTACTTCAAGTCTAGCTTTGACAAGGCTGACTCCGTTTTTACATCTCTCTATGGAACCTCTATTCTACCAATTTTCCTCCACAATACTCCAACTACCCACTTGGAGGAATTCAAATGTGTGGAATGGTTCGCATGCACCTTATCAGTTCAATACGCTCTGGTCCAGCTTTATGAATCATGGGGCGTTATACCAGACTGCGTGATCGGCCACTGTCTCGGAGAGATTGGGGCTGCAGTTGTATCTGGTGCATTGACGCTTGAAGATGGATTCAGGGTGATCATGGCATCCTCTCATTTTGCCAAGAGCCAACAGACCAATCCAGCGGAAATGCTAGCCATTGCCACTGCTCCTGAACAACTCACTCCATTAATGCATGAGTTTCTATCGGGTCAACCTCTCCAAACATGGGTTGACTATTCCAATTACAATTCCTCAAACCAAATAGTCGTTTCAGCTCCTCCAGCAGTGGTGTCTAAACTCAAAGAGTTTCTTCAAAATGAAGAAGTCAAATGCAAAAGACTAGGAATAGATGTCTCAGGTCACTCCAGAATCATCCAAGATTCTTATAAGGACTCCATGAACGATTTTTCAAAAATACGACACAATCCTTGCAAAATCCCTTACATTTCAAGTTCCACAGGGAAGGTCACCAAAGCCACTGATCTCTCTCCAGAATTCTGGTATAACTGCTGGGGGCAGTGTGTTCAATATATTTCCTCTTGTAAAACGGCTGACGAGGAAATCCAAGCGGATGTATATCTTGAAGTGAGCGTAGAGTCTACCCTCACCAAATTCACGGAGGATAACCAGAAAAATTCCAGGAGGTCACCCACTTCCCTTTTTACATTTGATAAGAGAGGGGAAGATGGCTGGATGGGGATTTTAACAACTTTATCTAAGCTCTACGTCTTAGGCTGCGATATAGACTGGGATAAATTCTACCTGGTCATGGGTCATCAACGAAGAGTTATCGACTTGCCCCATTATCCCTTCCAAAGGAAGTCGTTTTGGTTTGAAAAGAAACTTCAGAAACCGGAAGAACAAGCCAAAGGTGTCCATCCACTTTTAGGAGGCATCATCTCAAACGCCTTGAATCACACCATTTTTCAAGGTTACGTAACGAAACAAAGCTCCAGTTACATTTATGACCACATGTTAGGGTCTGAAGTCATCTTTCCAGGGGCAGCATTCCTAGAAATGATCTTAGCGGCTGGATATCATGATCTGAATCTAAATCAGAACAGAAGTACTAGCTTATCAGTAGAAAACTTTATGATTAAAACAGCACTCGATTTACAGCGCTATGGAGGGACAAAGCTTCAAACTGTGTCCATGGCAGATGCAGATTTTTCAGTGTATGCTCAGCATGGCTCCAGCAGATGGGTATCACATGCCTCAGGGAAGTTTACGCTTTATCCAAACGAGATAAGTGAGGAGTTCAATATTTTCGAAATTAAAGATCGCTGCAATTACCCCCTCCCTGTGGATTTTGTTGAAGAATATTATAAAAATTTTGCTAAAGTGGGTTTGAACTTTGGCCCACAGTTCCAGTCCATGAGAAGAGTCCACAAAGGAGTGGAGGAAACGCTCGTGGAGGTAAACGTTCCTGAAGAGGCTGATAGATACTTGTGTCATCCAATTTTAATTGATTCCATGATACAAGCATTCATCTTGCACACGAAACCGGAGCTCAAGAAGTTATACGTTCCTGCCAGAATCGGAAGATTTAAATTAAGTCTTTTGCATAATGTGGGGCGAAATGATACTGTGGGTTACGTCTATTGCAAATCAGAGCCTTCAGGGCTTACTAAAGCAATGTATCTACTGGACAAGGAGGGAGCTATGGTTGCTTCCATGTTAAACTTGGAGCTGGTACCGACCTCAGTAGAATCCATAATCTCTACGGCGATGGCAGAATGTGTGGAAGGTGACTCCAAGAATTCAGCAGATGATGCGGCTCTAGATATTTACGACACGGTATGGAAACAATGCCATGAGTTTGACACTGGAGGTTTAATTCAAAGCAGAGATGATGACAATTCAGTTTTGACGACTTCCTCCAGATTTCAAAATCTTTTAAGAGACCTTAGTCTGAAGAATAAGTTCTCACCTGAAGAGAAGTATTTGGACCAAGGGATGAATCGCTTATGTTACCTTTTCTTCCTGAAATGTCTATACGATCTGGGTTGGTCATCTGAATTTTCTGGGAGGACAAGTTATGATGTAAATTTGATGGCATTTGAGTTTGGAGTGAAGCCTTCTTTTCATCTAGCCTTCCGCCACTTTATGGAATATCTGGTGGAGGAGGGAGACTTTACGGTAAATAATCAAGATGGTTCCTTCCTGTTGCATAGAGAGCTACCAGGATTACCCCAAGTTTTGGAGGAA
The DNA here is from genome assembly GCA_036850885.1 of Lepidocyrtinus dapeste. Classification (NCBI taxonomy): domain Eukaryota; kingdom Metazoa; phylum Arthropoda; class Collembola; order Entomobryomorpha; family Entomobryidae; genus Lepidocyrtinus; species Lepidocyrtinus dapeste. Next base: position 27,186 of record JAANSQ010000188.1, read on the forward strand.
ATTGATCAACTCACCTCCAATTATGCTTTGAAGCAATATCCTTCTCTAGGTGTTGTTCTTGCTTGCAGTCCAAAACTTGCAGATATTCTTCGAGGGAAAGTAAAAGCTTCACAGATTATCTTTGGAACTGAGATTGAAGGGAAGAACTGGGCAGAGATTTATTACGAAACCACTCGGTTCCACGAAGGTACTTTCGAAACCTCCGCAAAGGTCTTTGCTCAAATAGCTGAGCACATCCGGGATCAAAGTTTAGATAGCGGTGGCGAGAAAAAGACCATACGTATACTGGAAGTAGGTGGCGGTACGGGAACCTTTACACTGAGAGCGTTAGCTAAACTCCATAATCTTGGAGTAAACTATCAATACTATTTTACAGACATTTCTCCATCCTTTTTTACCAAAGCAATGGGAAAGTTTGAGAAATACTCAAAGCATATGATATTCCGCTCACTTGACATTGGAAAAGATCCTTTAAAGCAAGGGTTTCCTCCAGCGTATTTTAACATTGTTGTTGGAGTGGATGTTATCCATGCTACAAGTCACTTAAGCAACACTTTGCGAAACCTTGAGTTATTAATGAAGGACCAAGGAAGGATCCTCATGGGGGAGACTAACAAGCCTATCAGAGAAGTTGACATATCATTGGGACTCCTGGCGGGATACTGGATATTTGATGACAAAGATATAAGAAGCCAAGGACATTGTACGATCCCAGCAGAAAAATGGATTGAGATTCTGAAGAAAATTGGATTCACCAAGGAACCTTGTGCCATACTCTCCTGTGAAAATCAATTAAGCGTGATAAGCGCACAACTCGATAGAAACAGCGTGGAGTATACCAGTAGGACTAAACAATCAAGACTAGATTCATGGGTTATTTTTCATAACGCCAAAATGGATACCAGCAATTTACATGAATTCAAAGGAGAAATGGAAAATTTGGGAAGAAGAGTGGCTTTTTACAGTCTGGAGGAAATTTTAATCCAATCAGAAATTCAAAACTACATCAATAATGTTTTAAAGAAGAGTCAAGAGACTTTGGAGGGAATATTATTTTGGGTTGATGATTTTGATGGTGGAGCGACTCTAGACCATGGGCAACTTCTGAAGCCACTTTTGTACATTTCAAAATTTTTACAGAAAAATAATTTCCAATCTAAGCTACACTTTCACATAGCGACAAATGGAGCATGGGCTTTGGACCAAGAGGAGGAAACTAACCCTCCACTGGCACTCTTATGGGGCTACATGAGAACGCTTAGAGTTGAAATGAGAGATTTGCATTCAAAATCAATTGATTTCTTGGGAACTTTGGGTGCTGAATCTAAGGTAAAATCCTTGATCCAAGAGTTATGGCTAACTGAAACTCAATTTGAAACGGAGGTTATGTACAGGGGAGGGAAAAGACTAGTAAGAAGGCTTAAGAATCATGGGGAAAGGAACACTTTACCAGTGCCAAATACCAAACGGTTTTGCATTCAACTGCCAGAGACAAAGATTATGTCAGATTTGAGATATAAGATGGATACCGCCCCGGAACTAAAAGATGATGAGGTAGAGGTAGCAGTGAAATGCGCATCGTTAAATTTCAGGGATGTGTTTGCTGTACTAAAACCGTCAAAATACTTTGAGCAATTCAAAACAATCGGGCTGGATTACTCTGGAGTAATCGCAAGAACTGGAAAAAATCTCACTAGTTGGAATGTTGGAGATTCAGTTTTCGGCTGTAACTGGGATACGGGGACAATAAAGAGTCACGTGGTAACAGGAATTAAGAATGTGATGAAACTGGGGGATCCATTCACGTATGCAGAGGGTGCGACGCTCCCAGCGGTATTCCTGACTGCGTGGTACTGCATGGTCAATGTCGCAAATTTACAATCGGGTCAAACGATGCTAGTCCATGCTGCTTCTGGAGGAGTTGGTTTGATTTCGGTGCAAATTGCGAAGCTCTTGGGAGTAAAAGTGATTGGAACAGCTGGCAATGGGAGGAAAAGACGGTTCCTTAGATCTCTTGGTGTTGAGCATTTGTACAGTTCGAGAAACATCGAGTTTAGAAACCAAGTGATGAAGCTTACTGGAGGAAAAGGAGTCGATATGGTTCTCAATTGCTTGACAGGACCTGGATTTAAAGAAGCCTCGCTGGAAGTCTGCAAAAACGGTGGACATTTTGTCGAAATAAGTAAACTGGACGTTTGGCAACCTCAGGAAGTAATCGAAAGGAGGGCCGACGTGCACTATGAGATTGTGGATATAGTCCAGGTGCCTGAATTAATTATCCAGGAGATGATGGGAAAATTAAATAGTTTTCTTGACTCTGGAAAAATTAAACCGTTGCCCTATGTGTTCTACAAAGCAGAAAAACTGGTGGATGCATTGACATGCCTCCAGCGAGCGAAACATTTAGGGAAGGTGATTGTAGGAATGCCAGAGTTTAAGGAGGAAAGTGGACTAATGAAGCATTACTTATTTAACGACAAAAGCTGTTATCTTATCACTGGAGGGAGAGGTTCAATAGGGCTGTCCGTTGCCAAGTGGATGGTGATCCAGGGAGCGAAGCATCTAGTCTTGGTAGGAAGATCACCTCCAAACGAACAAGCAATGAAGACCATTATGGAACTAGAGTCGGCTGGATGTACCGTTATAAACATGGAAGCGGACATAGCAGATAAGTCCCAGTGCGCAGAACTTTTTGATAAAATTAGAGGTCCGACTTTAGGGTTGCCTCCACTACGGGGGGTTCATCATTGCTCAGGAGTTCGTTCTGACAAACTGATAGGTAATCAGGATTGGGAGAGCTTTGAATACGTGCTGAATGTGAAGGTTAAGGGCTCTTACAATCTTCACACTTTGACGAAGGACGATCCTCTAGAATTCTTTTGCTTATATTCTTCCATGGCTACAACTTTTGGTAACTGGGGCCAATCAAATTACACTGCAGCTAATGCATACATGGACTCTCTGGCTCAATTAAGAAGGTCTATGGGACTTCCAGCGATATCAGTAAATTTTGGTCACTGGAAAGGAGGGATTGCAGAGAATTTAACTATTCCCTGGCTAGTACCATTCTCATCAGATCAGGGAGTTCAAGCTTTGGAACAAATTTTCAACTCAAAGTTACCAAATTATGCGCTGATTTCAGCAGGGTGGTTGAACCGGGAGGGTTTACTTAAAATGACGCCATTTTACGAGAAAACTCTACTGGAAAATGTAAAACCTTCCACGCTAAAAAAAATTACCAGAAATGTAAAATACCATTCAAATGTGAATGATGAAAAATCCAAGCAGAACTCCAACTCAAATTTCCCGCCTTTAATTTCAAAAAGAAAAACGATTCTAGACTATTTCAAAGACTTGGGGGAAGATGAGACTAAGAAGAAAACTCTTGTCAGAAGTCATGTAGTTCAAGTTCTCTGCGAAACTTTGGGAATGAACGAAGGCGAGATAAAAGACGACGATTTAGACTTTTCTCTCATGGGTTTGGATTCACTCATGTCGATTGAGTTCACCAACAAATTATTGTCCCAAGTGGATTCAGAGTCAATGGGCTTCATAGACGTGGAGGAACATGGCACAGTCACTAAAATGACAGAGATTCTCTTACGCATTTTGAATGAAAAAGTGAAATGAATTAAATATTTATTGAATTGTTGCGGGAACAATTAAACCATAGAATAAATACAAGGTCATTTTGTAGTCTGTTAATTAAATATTCCAAATTTAATAAAATAGAGTTTCCAACAAAATATTTTTAAATCAAGATGCATATACTAAAGTTATCTTTCCTTTTGATATTCATCTTATCGAATGTACTTCAAATAGACGAAACTTCCGTTTCTGCTATTCGATTGTACCCACCTTATCGACAAAGAGGCAGAAATCATTCTCAGTATAGAAGAAGACGTAAGAAACCCCACCGACATAACCCATTCTTTCATGGGCACACGGCAAGTTCCAAAGATCACGCTGTGCTAAACGGCGAGTACCGGGAAATAAACAGAATTCTAATTCAGAGGGAAGTATCCAACGGAGTGGCATATTATCCTTATGGAATCAAAAAGCTTCCCATCTTTATTCGGAGACAGAGGGAGATCAATAAAAAATATATTGTTTTTCAAGACCCTTATCTTCCTCCAGGGGAAGGTTATCTCGTTGTTTTAAAAAGAATCCCACCGAAAGTTTCAGAATTACCTAGGGGAATGGGTCTAGATTCGAGTGTGATGCAAGGATACACATCACGTGTAATCTTATACGACGCGTTTCATCTTCTTCTGAGGTAACACTAAAGGCATTTTTATTACTCCATTAAATTTGAGACAAAAGCAAATAATAAAGTAACAAGGTCAAGGTCAACTATCATTTATATTTTTGTGCGTCAGTAACAACGTCTATGGAACCGTGGATAGACTAAACGTTCGCAAATTGGCTTATCGAATCCGTACCAGTTTCTATGGACGGAAGGTCGCTAGGCAGAAATTTCAACGGAGGCGAAATGAGTTGGCCAATGCTAGAAGACGCTTTGCCTTATCACGTTGGCGTGGAAAACGTAGTATATCATTAAACGACAAACAGAATCCTATCCCAATCGTATCTCGTCCCCCTGGAGAAATTATATTAGGGGGAGGTGGAAGCAGTATAGGTCCCTGCAGGATGACTCCTTTAAACTTGACCAAAGTATTACTTCAAGCAAAAATGCAAATGGGCATCAAGTTTAGTTTAAGCATGAATGAAACCATAAAGGAAACGGAAATTGAGGATTTTGACGAATAAATAAAAACAAATACACGTTTATTTGAAAATATGATTGATTCACTTTACCCCAGTCTATTGTTTTGTAATTCTTTTACTGTTTAAATAAAATTCATTCGAAATGTTTTTACAGCCAACATTTATTATCCTCCACCTTAAATGAGATTCCACGACATTTAACGAACAACGATGGCAAGAAACTCTAGACACTTGACTTGACACCACTCGTAAGTTCCCGCAGGTGGCCGACGCAGTCGAGGCAATGAATTTAGGACACGTAGTCCATTTCGAGAAAAACAAATTCCAAGATTTAAACAACTGGTTTGAATTGAATGGGTAGAGACAGAGAGATACGAACTAAGCAATTTCGTTTTTATGTATGAAATACTCTTAACTTTTAATGCGTTTATTGGCGGTGTTAGGAAGAAAATGAAATTAAACACGTTATATTCTCTGTACCGAAATTGTAAAAGTGTCAAATGCAAACTGAAGCTGATGTGATAACATTCGAGAACGAATGATTGAATTAATAGGCAATTAATTTTGTTTTGTTTAGGGTCCATCCGGAATACATACACTACACAATCTACTCTACAATCTACCAAAAACCTACATGTTTTTAACCAGAAGCTTATGAAGCTTTTTAATTCATTAGAAACATAACAACTACATATAAGTATACTGTTCAAATAGCCCACCGAAAAAATACCGTTTTAGGAATCTCTGAAGGAAGCCCTGGTTACCATTTACACGTAGAGGATAAGGATTGATTTTACCACGCTTTCGCGCCTTACCTACCAATTACATTTTGCGTGGTTTTCTCTATTTCTTACGTGAGCCTGTGCGCCTTACCCTTTCCATATTAAAATTACAGTATAGATATTGATATTACCTAGTGCGGATATTCTGCTAGTTTTTAACGAAACTGAAAAGAAAGGCTTACGAAGTCAGTTAATTTAATAGTTTTTCTTCCAGCTTCGGCTTATTATTTCACCTAGCTTTAGCGGTGAGCATTGTTGCTCTGTAGTGATTGGTTTGCATGAATCACTCATAATAACGGAAACAGATATTGAATTAGCAGACGGAGACAGTCTAATATGCTTTTGATATCACAGTATTCAAATTTACTGTGCGACAGTAGAATAAAACCTAAAGCATATTCATTTTCTGGCTTTCCTTTATGCAAAGCAGGCTAGCCAACTTTTCAGGGCGGCTGGTCTGTTTTAGGATGAAAAAAGTAGGCAATAGTTGTCAACTTTTCCATTGACGGACTTGTCCTGACTGAATAAGATTAAGACTTAATTCTTAGTTGAAGGGTCAGGTGATAGTATTTACAGGCACAGGCATAGTGTTTGTTTTTTATTGTCGAGACAGGCAAACTATTATCGCTCTCCGCCGGACTTTTAAGTAGACTGATAACTAGTGAAGTCACTTACTCTTCTAGGCTTAAGACTTCAGTTGGCACTTTGGCCACCTTTGTTGTCTTAACCAACACTGTACCAACTGAAGTAGTTTTGGTACGGATATAGTTTGTTATATATTAGTGTGGTGGAGTTACTAGAGTTAATGCACCTAGTTTTATTAAACGTCAAACTTAACTTGTAGGTCAGATAAGTTGATTCACCATGTTCCGCGCGCCGTCAATGCCAAGATCTCAGACGGAATCGCTTGCAGGGAGTCCAGATTCAGGGGTTCAAGTCGGACAGCTTCCTGAAACAAGTAGGAATGTAGCAGTGGGGCTTATGAGGCCAGGACCTTTGGCGAGTGGTATTCCACTGTTATCAGCTGTAGTGCCGGCCGACACAAGGGCCCAAGGTGCAGTAGCTGCGTTTGGAGGTCAACCTGGTGCAAGTGCTGCTATGTGTTACCAACAGCTACCGCAGTTGCAATTAAACGAGAACTTTTCCTTTAGTTATGCTCTCTCCCAACCAGAGCCAGTGCAAGAGGAACCAATGAACTTGACCTTGAATGGGGAGCAAAATATACCGTATAGATCTGTGGCAGCTGAGTTAATCAATGGGTACAGGATCAATCCTCCGCTAATTGATCGGTCAGAGGCTCCAACCTTGAGTGAGGAGCAAAATATACCGTATAGATCTGTGGCAGCTGAGTTAATCAACAGGTACAGGACCAA